>CM046374.1:32883043-32917947 GCA_025413025.1 Ficus hispida
TATAGCTGCAATCATGTCCTTTGCCTATGCTTTTATTGGATTTGGGCTTGGCTTTGCTAAAGTCATAGGTAAGTCAGCTTCTCTCTGCTATTCATAAATTCAATTTTGGTCATCTAGTTACTTTGCTTCTAATATGACTTAAGGGTCCGTTTAGCATAGCTTTTGCTTATGCTTTTAGGCGGTAGAAGACAAGGAACTTTTAGAAGAGTTTAACGACGCAAAAGTAATATGTAAATTTTCTAACATGTAATGAAATATTTTTGAATGAAGTTCTATAGAAATTATATTTTATGGCTTTGACTGGAATCATTTCTTGAGTGCCAAATTAGTCCGTACACGTTTTTGTAATCGCAGAGGATGGAGAAATTCGTGGGAGCATTACTGGAATTCCAGCCTCAAGTGTGGCCAACAAATTATGGTTATGCTTCCAAGCACTTGGGGACATCGCTTTTGCCTATCCATACTCCATTATTCTTCTTGAGATTCAGGTTTGCTTCAATGGGATTCTAATATGAAAACTGAAAAGTGATTAAATTTCTTCTTTAACATGCTCATAGATTATGGGATTTTTTTTCTTTTTTTTTTTTTTGAATGAAGGACACATTGAAATCGCTCCGCAGAAACCAAGACCATGAAGAAGGCGTCAATGATTGCAATATTTGTGACAACCTTTTTCTACCTCTGTTGTGGATGCTTTGGATACGCGGCTTTTGGGGAATAACACGCCGGGGAACCTCTTGACAGGATTTGGATTCTATGAACCTTTCTGGCTCATTGATTTGCTAATGCTTGCATTGTTCTTCATTTGGTGGGAGGATACCAGGTAATTCCACTAATTTTATCTTGATTCACTCTTAATCTTGTATTATGCTTTATGTTCGACATATAACGAAAAGGCAATGCTATTTATCGCATAGGTGAACCATTAGAAGACAAACATTGTCTCATATGTCAATCTCTAACTGGTTAAAAAACTAATAGTGATGATCATTAGCATTTTTCCTTAAGGAAAGAAAAATAAAAATCTTGAACTGACTTTTAAGTATTCGAGTTGAGATTTGCAACCACATTTTCCTATGCAGTCGCACACTTCAATCTAGAACTAGCTAAAAACCAGTAATGATGATCGTTGAGTGCAATGCATACTTATGTTATTTTCCGAACGATTTCGTATTTCAGATCTACAGCCAGCCAGTATTTGCAGTTGTGGAGAAATGGCTCGGGAGGAAGTTTCCAAATAGCGGATTTGTGAACAATTTCTACAACATGAAGTTGCCATTGTTACCAACACTACAACTAAATCCTCTAAGGTTGTGCTTCAGAACAGCTTATGTGGTGTCTACAACTGGGATTGCAATGATATTTCCTTATTTTAACCAAGTTTTGGGAGTTTTAGGGGCTTTAAAACTTTTGGCCTCTAGCTATATATTTCCCTGTGGAAATGTACTTCATCCAAAAAAAAATCAGTCCTTGGACTAGAAAATGGATTGTTCTTAGGACATTTAGCTTTGTTTGCTTTCTTGTGACTGTAGTTGGCTTGATTGGGTCACTTCAAGGGCTTATAAGTGCCAAGTTAAGTTAGAGTGATTAATAATTTGATGTAACATATTATATATAATATATATATACACATGTACATGTATATGTATATGTACATGTATATGTATATGTAGTTATGTAATTCTTAATCAATGAAAGTATGTAATTTCAGCAAAAATATGCATTGAAAAAAAAAAAGGTGTGGCTGTTGAAAGTTCAAAAACTAGAATTTACTCCTCCGTTTTGGACCAAATATAACAAGGCATTTTACACCGATGCATGCACTCTGAATTTGTTGCATTCATAAATTTTTAATTTTAACAATTCACACATTAAATTTTGGAATATGTAATAATTTCCCCCAATTGATGCCTATGTTTAATCTATTAAAGGAAATTGAAGTGATTTGTTTATGAATCGTTAACTAATTACGTAAATGATTATTTTTATCTATTTTAATTAGATTTATTAAGGTAAAGTTTTTAATTAGGTTATTAAAATAAAAAAATCTGAATTAATTTTATTTTATGTTTAAATTTGGTTCGATTTTGATTTTTTTTTAAAAAAACCTTTTTGTACCATTAAATAACGACTTATGTGTAAGTAAACTGTCATTTTTCATTGAAAAAATTGGCATTGTTATAATTGAGGTAGATTGCTGTAGATTTAAATATTTAGGGTACAAATTGCTAAAATTAAAAGTTCTAGTATAAATTACAACTATGCAACAAGTTTAAGGTGCTCTGATGTAAAAAAAAAGCCATAATTGAATGTAAAGTCACTGAATTTAATCACAGTGTTTTATAGGTTACTACATTCCATGTAAATCCATGAAGAGGTACAGTTGAAGGATATCAACCAAAAACGATGACAATACTAAAAACGACAATTGCCTTAACTAACGACGTAGGCATAAGAATTGCGACATAAATAGGCTAAACGACTGATAAGCGGCATCTCCTCACAACAACAACAATCTGAAGAAACGACGTGACGTTGAACTAGAGAGAGAAAAACGAATTTGGAAAGAAAATGGAGAAGAGACGGATAGAATGACCTGTTTAGCAGAGCTTTTACTTTTGTTTCTAACCAGTTGAAGAAGAGAAGTAAAAATTATGGCTTCTCTTCAAGTGTTTGGAACCAAAGAGCTTTTGAGGTCAAAATAGTCTTTAAAGTAATTTAATAAATACTAAAAATATTAAATGAAGTTTATAATGTCTAATTTAAATTTATATTACAAATTTTAAGATCTACTCAGAATAACTTTTGTCAGAAGCAATATTTTTTTAGCTTTGACAGGAAGTAATTTCGGAGATTGGAAGCTATTCTGACAGATTATCAAAACAATTCCAAAAGTTGTCTTTGGATTTGAGAAACCAAAAGCAGTTTCTAGAAAAACTTTACCAAACTAGTCCTTTACAGTTAAAAATATAGAAAGGAATTTGAAGGAAATAGAGAAATAAAGTAAAATAAATTAAATTAAAATAAAAGAGAGAAGAGAAGGGGAAGGATTTAGATAATGGTAAAGCGATTTAGAAGAATAATGAAGGAAATATTAATTCACTTATGCTAATCTGAATTGTATTACATTGATATAGCTTGATCATCCATTATAGGTAGACAATTAAGCACAATTAGAAAATGAACACAAAAGGAAACTAATACAAGAATAAGGAACAAACAAAGGAAACGTGACAGCCTAAAAAAAAAAAAAAAAAGGAAACATGACATTTAAAAAAAAAAAAAAAAGAAAAAAAAAGGGATCTAAACTCTACACTCGTGTAAATTTTATCTTAATGAACATGAATAATCCTGATCTATTATTTCTAAACTACACCCTTCCTCTTTCGCATGGCAACCTTAAAAACGACAATTATCATTTTGGTATAATTAAAAGTAAAAGAATATCTCTTAAAAAAAATTCAAATGATATTAATTATTTAGAGATAATTATCTGAATAATCATCTTCTTTTTTTTTTTCCATAAATTGATCAACGTAACACAAATTCTTTATCCTTAATAAACATAACACAAATTTTATTTTTATATTATATCATATTAATCTAATATCAAATATTTATCTCATATTAATATAATAATATTTAAATTTATGTAAATGTATTTTCCCGGAATATTTATCTATTAAAAATTGAACTAAAAATTAAATAAATATGCAGTTAAAAATAGTTAATTAAAAAAGAAAAGAAAAGAAAAGAAAATAACCAAAAATTCAAACTTTAAAAAGTAAAGAACCCTAAAAGACCTCTATTTATATATATATATATATATATATATATGTGTGTGTGTGTAAATATGTATATCCATTCGTCATACAGCCGTCCTGTCGTCTCACATATTCATGATGTTGGAGCTTGGAGGAAAACGACGATCGGAAAGGCTTAGGCTTGGACAGAAAACACGAGATGAATCAGAAAGGCCGACGGAGAAAAGAATATGCAAGCAACGGGCTAATAATGGAGAACGACAACAATCCGAGAGGATTCGGATTATAAATGGAGAAAGAGAATCATCATCACATTCATCGGCAGCGGAAAGTGTTGCTGCAGTATCAGAAGCCGGTTCCAAATTCATGTCGGTCGTCTCGGACGACCTTTTGCAGGAGATATTGTTCCGACTTCCCCATTCCAAAAGCGTAATCCAGTGCGGCACCGTCTGCAAGCGGTGGTTCTCTCTCGTTACCTCTCGGTCACTAGGTTTCTTATACTTTATCCACAAATTCAATCACCATCACCGCCTCAAACGACAACAACAACAAGAACGAAAACAAGTAGAAGAACACTTGCCCTATACTCTGTTGATGAGGGGCTACTACAGTACACGAGCCGGCGGTCTTCAATTCTCCTACTGTCCAACTCTCCACGCCACAATTTCTTCTCCGACAAGTCAAAAATTCTCCACTATGGAAAGGTAACTTTAGTTACTACTGGTGGTGGTCATGGTCATGGTCATGGTGGTTATCTTGATTTCTTGCCTTGGCCGAGCGGGTTTATAAAATCGTCCTTCGACGACTTGTTGCTGATTATGCCGAACATGATGGAATTCTGTATTTGCAATCCTCTAACTAGGCAATGGATTTTGCTCCCTTGGACCCGCAACTTTCCGGTTCTTCATGGGTGTGGTTTTGTGTGCAAGCCCAATTGCAGCTGCAACTCACAATTTGGAGGGTCATATTCATATTCCTATTCTAACAATTATTGTAATTGTAGAATCAAATACAGGGTCGTGCTAATCTCTAGGCTTCATGACTCCATGTCCAGCACGACGTTTAGTGTGTCGGTCTTTTCTTCTGAGACCGGACAATGGACCGAATCGACGCTCCAGTTTCCAGAGACATTATATGATTGGCATGCCACATCGGTTGGGAACAACGGAATTTTGTACTGGGCATTGGGGGATTACCTGTTAAAAGGAATTGTTGCGTTAAACGCCTTCAAGGATGGGGACGATTTGGAAGAAGAACGATGCCGTTTGATTTGCTTGCCAGTGGAGTTTGCCCGAGGCTTTGGGTACGGTCACTCTAAGAGAGCACGGCTTGGAGTGGTTCGTGGTCGCTTGAGGCTTGCGCAGGTCTATTTCCTTAAGAGGTCCAACTCCTATGTCCTGAAAGCTTGGGAACTTGTTGACGATCACCGCAATGCCTCTTGGGATTTGGTTCATCATGTTCGTTTTCAAAGGACCGACAAAAGCGCGCTGTTGTTTCTTGTTGCACTTCATCCCGATGATGGAGACGCGGTTTTCTTAACAAGTGGTGATAATCGTGAAACCGAATGTCAGGATCTTTTCCAATACAAAATTGGGAGTGACGATGTTGAGCCTGTTTACAGAGGTACATACGGCTCGTGTGTCTTTCCTCTGGTGCATCCTTGGTGGCCTACTACTATTCCTTCTCTGCCACCATCCAGTTAGAGCTTTTGAAACCTCCAATCCAAGTTTATTCCATATTAATTTTAGATTATAATTGATGCGGACTCTCTTGCTTTTTCATGTTTCCCTTTTAATTAAGCTAATTAGTAAGAACAGAAGTCTGTAATTCTGGTTACTTACTTGATTTTGTTCTTTGATGATAATTCTAGTTGCTTCCTATTTTAAAGCTTTTGTGAGGAAGGCCCAAATGATTAGTATATATATGAATGTAGATTCCAACTCTCATTTATATGAATGTAGTGAAGTGTATGTGCACATAAAAAACTTCAGTATCCAAGAATGAAACAGGACTTATAATGTTCGATTGATATTTAGAATTATGCAGGGAACCATGTCGACAACTGTATCACAAATCATCACTGTTGAGTTGTCGAATTTTATGAATGTCCTACGAAAAACACCTCACTGTCCACGCTTCCCTTTGCCTTCACTTTTCTTTTCTCAGCTTTCCTCCTTTGCAACAGCTACCCGCCCAACCTCGAAGATGGGCCCTATCGAAATCGCTCCTACATTGGAGCAGATGATGTTTCTTGATACAAGTTCATATTTCAGAATTGTGTGAAAACAAGGAAGAACGTGAAGAATTATAACCATCAAGAACTTTGTTTTCTGATTATTTTGGTAATCGACAAGAGTTATCATTTCATTTGATTAGCGGAATCTTCATGAAAGTTAGCTCTCGGAACAAAACTAAATCCTCTACTGGGATTGCAATGATATATCCCATTTCAGCCTGGTTTGGAGAGTGTTAGGCGCTCTTTACTTTTGGCCTCTAGCTAGTAATTGCATGATTGGGGGAAAAAGAAATATATATATATATATATATATTTGTTGGACGTATACGACTGTCAGATATAAGACTTATTTTACATATAATACATAGTTATACGATTCTTCATCAATGGATGTATTTTTACTGTAATTTCAGGAAAAAATATTAAATTGAAAAAAAAAAAAGTTTATTTGTTGTAAAGTTCAAAAGCTAGAACTTACTCCTCCATTTTGGAGCAAATTTAATTGAATGAAAAGTTATAGAATTAAATCACAACGTGCTGTATAGGTTAACAGTTTTCTATGTTAATCCGTGAAGAGGTCCAATTGAAGGACATCAACAGAAAAGAGACGAAAATTATTAAAAACGACAAATGCCTTTAAAGCATAAGAAACGACGTGACATCAAGAAGATAAACGACCATCCCGGCGTCATAGTGACAATAACCTCACAGCGACAATTTCAGGAAACGACAGCAACATGAGACGACATTAACAAACAAACAAAAACTAAAAAAAAAAACAAAACAAAACAAAAAACAAAAACAAAAAAAAACTACATAAGTGAAAAACGACATGCAAACAAAAAGACAACAGTACGAGGTAATAAAATTGACATACAATAATGAAAGAAACGACACTAATTGAAACCACGTCATCATTAAGTATGAACCAAGCGACATCAATCCAAAAACATAAGTAAACGACACAATAAAAGGACAACATTCGCAGTGAACGACTTGAAATTTAAATAGCCAAAATCCGCAAAAACGACAATTAGCTGATTAAAGGCATTGACCCAAAGAACAATTTGTAGGCAAAAAACGACCTCAATTGGAGAATTGACAACGGATAGAAACGACTCATTTATAAATCAACATAAAAATGAACAATAACACCCCCACCCCCCCCCCCCCCCCCCCCCCCCCCGCCACAAAAAAAAAAAGAAAATAATCACAAATCTAAGCAAAATGTGTCAAGTCGATAAACATCAACTAAAAACGATAGTGGTAAAACGTGGAAGCGAGGTGAACAAAACGGCAAATAAAGCGGAAAAAAAAAAAACCAAGAATATATTTTATGAGTTCCTCTCCAAACTATACCACTAGTATCAGTATGCTATCGAACTTTACATAATTCGTCCTTCCAATTATAAATTTATATATATTTTAACCCTCCCAAATGAGTTTTTTTTTTTTTTTTTGGAACAAAATTACTGAGTCATCACTTGGTTTAACTTTAAGTATTTTATTTATGGGTTAATAAACGCTCTTGCTCTAAAATAAATTAGTGGTTAGTAAATATCTCGCATATTTACTTCCTAGAGTACTTGCTTATGAGTAAAAAAAAATTGGAGAGTGAACTTTAATTAAATTCGGTTAGTCAAGAGTTTAAAGAAATCGACGAATTTGCACTATTTATGTGCGTCATATGTGCTCTATCATCTTTAAAATAGCACTTTTTCAATGTATGTGAGGTGAATCTATATATTATATATATTTATACATATTTTTTAAAATACATATATAATAGTTCAGAATGCACAACCTCTATTTTTCAAAATACAGGTACATGTGGACATTAATGACGTAGTCGACGAAAAAATCATAATTTTTTGAAAAGGGAAATAACAAAGGAGATTAAAATAAACTCGACAGTAAATCTGAGGGCACAACAAATATAGGAAATAAGAACAATAAAATGATAACAACTGAACAATCTCAGAAGAATGCATTTTTATTTAAACTCTTTTTAAAAGGGCAACAATCCCGGAAAGAATCCTTTAATAATAATATCTTAGAGTACAAGAATCCTGCAATAATAAGGATAATGATAAATTTATTATGATAATGATAGTTAAAAGTATAATGATAATGACAAAAGAAATAATGATTATAAAAAATTTTAAAAAGTAAACTAAAAAGGAAAAATACTGTTGAAGGAATAATCAAATAAATTTTAAATGTCTTTCAAAAAAAAATTCAAATTTTCATACCTAAAAAAAATTTTAATTTGATATAAACATCCTAAAATTTTAAATTTAAATTAGACTTTGAAAATCCTTACAGATTTAGACAAAACGATAAATTAAATAAATATCTATATCTTCTTAAAAATTTTATCTATTTGATAGGTATTTTTTGTAAGTGTACAAGCCAGTTCAAGTAATAAAGTGATAAAAAATATTATTCACAATGAGAATTATTTACTACAATCCATGAATATAGCGAGGAGAAATTCAATATATTAAGACATCTAGAGTTTCTGATTTTACCGGATTTATCCTGCTCAAATCATCAAATTTAATCAACGAACACTTATTCCTATGCTGATGATAAATTTCCCTAATGTAATCACTAATCTTTCTCAAACATTAACAAACAATCACAACAAGTCAGTTTTCACCTCTCGGTCTCAAACTCCAAACTTATCATAATTTATTAATAACAAAAAATTCAGAGCATCACACAAATCTCATAGATATCTCAATCCTATAACAATCTCATGGTATTTAATCAAAGTCTAATCCAACTATCACTTCTTAATCTCAAATTGGACCACAAATTAATGGGAAATGGCGCACACACTTTCACAAGCATTAAGAATATATTAACATTCAGCATAGATATGAATAAACATCGAAATTGAATTAAATCATGATGACTTTGAACATTCACAATCTGGCTATATCGTTACCCTAGAAAAATAAATTTAGTTCATAATGAAACTAAACAAAATCCTAATTAAAGTTCTAAATTAAACATGATGAGAAAAGAAAACAAAAACTAGTTTATGAATTAGAATTGTCATGCTCCGTCCCCAGAATTGTGACTCTTCTTCTCCAATTCACCAATTGCTTTCTTCTCCTTCATACCCTCCTCTTTTCCAACCGAAAAAAATAACTATTTGGAAACCCTAAAAGGATTCTATTTATAGTCATGGCCGAAAGATCTCCTTTTTGAATCAACAAATTCGGGGAATTATAAAAAATGCCGTTCTGGTACCTAGTCCCTCTTTTTTCTATGCCTAGCAACAAATCTGTTACGTAAGCATGAGGAACCACGAGCTACGCCTAGGCACAAATTTATCACTGCCTAGGCATAAAGTTACGTAGCTGAAAATCTCTTTCGGCGCCCAGGCACTCCTGAAACAATTCCTAGACTCCAAGCACTTGGATTTTTGTACTGGAAATCCAATTCAAGCACCCATGCACCTAGAAATTTGATGTGTAGGTGCCTATGCGATTCAAAACACACAAACTTCATATTAAAGTACGCCAAATACTCTATTTTAGCTCCATTTGTATCGAAAAACAACAAATCCACCTTTTTACCTAAATCCTACAAAAGAGAATAAAAAACAAAGTGAAAGAACCTAAAAACAAATTGAAAACTAACAAAATAATAAGTTAAAAGCATCTAGTTAATTAGTAAAAAACTAACTTATCGCTATTTAAAATTAGCAATATTCTAAGACGACCACAAAATTTATGTGCTTTGTCATCATGAATCGTACCTATTTTATTTTGTTCATAATTTTTTTTCTTCATAAATTTTAAAAGATAAATAATTTATATTTTTTAGAATATTATTAACAACAATATTAGGTATTTTAGCGTTGCCGTCTTATAGCAACATCTAAATCTGAGTGTATAATGTAATTTGGGTTTTGATAGAATTAGAAAATTGGGTGGATTAAATTCAAAATAAGTTTTAAGTGAAGAAATTTAGGCTCCGATGGGGATGCATTTGGAAACCGTGTTTCCAAAAGTGTTTTTGTTCTTCCCCTCCAATTTTACTATTTACTTTTTGAAAATATTAAAATAAATCAAATTTTAAAGTCTATAACTTTATTATTTTAAGTCTAAATAAAATGAATTTCTTTTCCCAAATTATATAGAATATTGAGAGAAACAAAGTAAGATCCATATTGCTAATTTTTTTCTAAATACATTTTAAGTTTTTATACTTTTTTTCACTCCAAATAGTTTGTTTTCATTAAAAATACACATTTTCAAAACTCAAATCATCTCGACCTCCAAAATACCGCCTTCAAATATGTCCCCAGGGCCTTAAAGGAAAGCACATTATAATTAGTGGTACTTGGGCTAAACGTAGGTGTGCCATCCGGGGGGGGGGGCCGCGGGGAGAAAAAAAAAGCCTCTAAAGCATTCTGAGTTAAGCGCTTTTCAAAGAGGAAAATCTAGCTTTAGAGCTTTATCAACTTATAGCTTTAGAATTATTTTTGTGAAATTAATGGAGTCTTCCTAAGAAGGCATTATCCGGGAGAAGAATTTGTTGCTTTGGGAGAAGCTAATCTAAAGTTGAAGGGAGTTCAACAACATAGAAGATCAAGACGAGTGGTGCTTATAGAATAGATCCAATTAATGGGTGCAATAACGGCAGATGACAATAAGAAGAGTGAGGTTTTGTTTGGCATTTAAATTCAACCCTAAGTAAATTGTAAATTTTCTAACATGCAATAGAAATTATATTTTATGGCTTTGACTGGAATCATTTCTCGAGGGCCAAATTATTCCTTACACGTTTTTGTAATCGCATAGAATGGAGAAATTCATGAGAGCATTACTGGAATTCCAGCCTCAAGTGTGGCCAACAAATTATGGTTATGCTTCCAAGGACATCGCTTTTGCCTATCCGTACTCCATTATTCTTCTTGAGATTCAGGTTTGCTTCAATGGGATTCTAATATGAAAACTGAAAAGTTTATTAAATTTCTTCTTTACATGCTCATCAGATTATGGGATTTTTTTTTTTCTTTTTTGAATGAAGGACACATTGAAATCGCCTCCGGCCGAAAACAAGACCATGAAGATGGCGTCAATGATTGCAATATTTGTGACAACCTTTTTCTACCTCTGTTGTGGATGCTTCAGATACACGGCTTTCGGGAATAACATGCCGGGGAACCTCTTGACAGGATTTGGATTCTATGAACCTTTCTGGCTCATTGATTTTGCTAATGCTTGCATTGTTCTTCATTTGGTGGGAGGATATCAGGTAATTCCGCTAATTTTATCTTGATTTCACTCTTAATCTTGTATTATGGCTTATATTTCGACATATAACGAAAAGGCAATACTATTTATCATCATATATAGGTGAACCATTAGAAGACGAACATAGTCTCATATGTCAATCTCTAACTGGCTAAAAACCAATAGTGATGATCATCGTTGGTGATTATTAGCATTTTTTCGTAAGGAAAGAAAAATAAAAATCTTCAACGATTTTTTAGTATTCAACTTGAGATTTGCTACTCACTTTCCTATACAGTCTTACACGTCAATCTAGAACTACCCAAAAACCGGTAATGACGATCGTTGAGTGCGATGCATACTCATGTTATTTTCCGAATGATTTCGTATTTCAGATCTACAGCCAGCCAGTATTTGCAGTTGTGGAGAAATGGCTCGGGGGGGAGTTTCCAAATAGCGGATTTGTGAACAATTTCTACAACATGAAGTTGCCATTGTTACCAACACTACAACTAAATCCTCTAAGGTTGTGCTTCAGAACAGCTTATGTGGTGTCTACAACTGGGATTGCAATGATATTTCCTTATTTTAACCAAGTTTTGGGAGTTTTAGGGGCTTTAAACTTTTGGCCTCTAGCTATATATTTCCCTGTGGAAATGTACTTCATCCAAAAAAAAAATCAGTCCTTGGACTAGAAAATGGATTGTTCTTAGGACATTTAGCTTTGTTTGCTTTCTTGTGACTGTAGTTGGCTTGATTGGGTCACTTGAAGGGCTTATAAGTGCCAAGTTAAGTTAGAGTGATTAATAATTTGATGTAATATATATATATATATATATATATATGTACATGTATATGTATATGTACATGTATATGTATATGTAGTTATGTAATTCTTAATCAATGAAAGTATGTAATTTCAGCAAAAATATGCATTGAAAAAAAAAAAGTGTGGCTGTTGAAAGTTCAAAAACTAGAATTTACTCCTCCGTTTTGGACCAAATATAACAAGGCATTTTACACCGATGCATGCACTCTGAATTTGTTGCATTCATAAATTTTTAATTTTAACAATTCACACATTAAATTTTGGAATATGTAATAATTTCCCCCAATTGATGCCTATGTTTAATCTATTAAAGGAAATTGAAGTGATTTGTTTATGAATCGTTAACTAATTACGTAAATGATTATTTTTATCTATTTTAATTAGATTTATTAAGGTAAAGTTTTTAATTAGGTTTATTAAAATAAAAAAATCTGAATTAATTTTATTTTATGTTTAAATTTGGTTCGATTTTGATTTTTTTTTAAAAAAACCTTTTTGTACTATTAAATAACGACTTATGTGTAAGTAAACTGTCATTTTTCATTGAAAAAATTGCCATTGTTATAATTGAGGTAGATTGCTGTAGATTTAAATATTTAGGGTACAAATTGCTAAAATTAAAAGTTCTTAGTATAAATTACAACTGTGCAACAAGTTTAAGGTGCTCTGATGTAAAAAAAAAAAAGCCATAATTGAATGTAAAGTCACTGAATTTAATCACAGTGTTTTATAGGTTACTACATTCCATGTAAATCCATGAAGAGGTACAGTTGAAGGATATCAACCAAAAAACGATGACAATACTAAAAACGACAATTGCCTTAACTAACGACGTAGGCATAAGAATTGCGACATAAATAGGCTAAACGACTGATAAGCGGCATCTCCTCACAACAACAACAATCTGAAGAAACGACGTGACGTTGAACTAGAGAGAGAAAAACGAATTTGGAAAGAAGAAAATGGAGAAGAGACTGATAGAATGACCAGTTTAGCAGAGGTTTTACTTTTGTTTCTAACCAGTTGAAGAAGAGAAGTAAAAATTATGGTTTCTCTTCAAGTGTTTGGAATCAAATAGCTTTTGAGGTTAAAATAATCTTTAAAGTAATTTAATAAATACTAAAAATATCAAATGAAGTTTATAATGTCTAATTTAAATTTATATTACAAATTTTAAAGTCTACTCAGAAGAGCTTTTGCCATAAGCAATATTTTTTTAGCTTTAACAGAAAGCAATTTCGGAGATTGGAAACTATTCTAACAGATTATCAAAACAATTCCAAAAGTTGCCTTTGGATTTGAGAAACCAAAAGCAGTTTCTAGAAAAACTTTTCCAAACTAGTCCTTTACAGTTAAAAATATAGAAAGGAATTTGAAGGAAATGGAGAAATAAAAGTAAATTAAATTAAATTAAAATAAAAGAGAGAAGAGAAAGGGGAAGGATTTAGATAATGGTAAAGCGATTTAGAAGAATAATGAAGGAAATATTAATTCACTTATGCTAATCTGAATTGTATTACATTGATATAGCTTGATCATCCATTTATAGGTAGACAATTAAGCACAATTAGAAAACTAACAACAAAGGAAACTAATACAAGAATAAGGAACAAACAAAGGAAACGTGACAGCCTAAAAAAAAAAAAGGAAACATGACATTAAAAAAAAAAAAGAAAAAAAAAAGGGATCTAAACTCTACACTTGTGTAAATTTTATCTTAATGAACATGAATAATCCTGATCCATTATTTCTAAACTACAGCCTTCCTCTTTCGCATGGCAACCTTAAAAACGACAATTATCATTTTGGTATAATTAAAAGTAAAAGAATATCTCTTAAAAAAAATTCAAACTATATTAATTATTTAAAGAAAATTACCTGAATAATCATTTTTTTCCCATAAATTGATCAACATAACACAAATTCTTATTCTTAATAAACATAACACAAATTTTATTTTTGTGTTGTGTCATATTAATCTAGTATCAAATATTTACCTCATATTAATATAATAATATTTAAATTTATGTAAATGTATTTTCCCGGAATATTTATCTATTAAAAATTGAACGAAGAATTAAATAAATATGCAATTAAAAATACTTAATTAAAAAATAAAAGAAAAGAAAAGAAAATGACCAAAAATTCAAACTTTAAAAATAAAGAACCCAAAGACCTCTATATATATATATATATGTATGTGTGTGTAATTATGTATATCCATTCGTCATACAGCCGTCCTGTCGTCTCACATATTCATGATGTTGGAGCTTGGAGGAAAGCGACGATCGGAAAGGCTTAGGCTTGGACAGAAAACACGAGATGAATCAGAAATGCCGACGGAGAAAAGAATATGCAAGCAATGGGCTAATAATGGAGAACGACAACAATCCGAGAGGATTCGGATTATAAATGGAGAAAGAGGATCATCATCACATTCATCGGCAGCGGAAAGTGTTGTTGCAGAACCAGAAGCCGCTGCCAAATTCATGTCGGTCGTCTCGGACGACCTTCTGCAGGAGATATTGTTCCGACTTCCCCATTCCAAAAGCGTAATCCAATGCGGCACCGTCTGCAAGCGGTGGTTCTCTCTCGTTACCTCTCCGTCACAAGGCGGCTTAAACATTATCCGCAAATTCAATCACCATCACCGCCTCAAACGACAACAACAGCAAGAACGAAAACAAGTAGAGGAACACTTGCCTTATACTCTGTTGATGACGAGCCGCTACAGTCCGAGAGGCGACGATCTACAATTCTCCTACTGTCCCTACACTCCATGCAACAATTTCTTCTCTGACAAGTCAAAAATTCTCCGCCATGGAAAGGTATCTTTAGTTAATACCGGTGGTGGTGGTGATGGTTATCTTGATTTCTTGCCTTGGCCGAGAAGGTTTATAAAATCGTCCTTCGAGGATTTGTTGCTGATTATGCTGAACAGGAAGGAATTCTGTATTTGCAATCCTCTAACTAGGCAATGGATTTTGCTCCCTTGGATCCGCAACTTTACGGATTTTGATACGTGTGGTTTTGTGTGCAAGCCCAATTGCAACTGCAAGTCACAATTTGGGGGATCATATTCATATTCTTGTTCTAACAATTATTGTAATTGTAGAATCCAATACAGGGTCGTGCTAATCTCTTGGTTTTATAACTCCGTGTCGGTCTTTTCTTCTGAGACTGGACAATGGACCGAATCGACGCACCAGATTCCAGGGACATTTTATGCTTGGCGTGCCACATCGGTTGGGAACAACGGAATTGTGTACTGGGCATTGGGGAGTAACCAGTTAAAAGGAATTGTTGCGTTAAACGCCTTCAAGGATGGGGACGATTTGGAAGAAGAACGATGCCGTTTGATTTGCTTGCCAGTGGAGTTTGCCCGAGGCTTTGGGTACGGTCACTCTAAGAGAGCACGGCTTGGAGTGGTTCGTGGTCGTTTGAGACTTGCGCAGGTCTATTTCCTTAAGAGGTCCAACTCCTATGTTTTGAAAGCTTGGGAACTTGTTGACGATCACCGCAACGCCTCTTGGGATTTGGTTCATCATGTTCGTTTTCAAAGGACCGACAAAAGCGTGCTGTTTTTTCTTGTTGCACTTCATCCTGATGATGGAGACGCGGTTTTCTTAACAAGTGGTGATAATCGTGAAACCAAATGTCAGGATCTTTTCCAATACAAAATTGGGAGTGACGATGTTGAGCCTGTTTGCAGAGGTAGATCCGGCTCGTGTGTCTTTCCTCTGGTGCATCCTTGGTGGCCTACTACTATTCCTTCTCTGCCACCATCCAGTTAGAGCTTTTGAAACCTCCAGTCCAAGTTTATTCCGTATTAATTTTAGATTATAATTGATGCGGACTCTCTTGCTTTTTCATGTTTCCCTTTTAATTAAGCTAATTAGTAAGAACAGAAGTCTGTAATTCTGGTTACTTATTTGATTTTGTTCTTTCATAATAATTCTAGTTGCTTCCTATTTTAGTAAGAACAGAAGTCTGTACTTCTAGTTACTTATTTGATTTTGTTCTTTCATAATAATTCTAGTTGCTTCCTATTTTAAAGCTTTTGTGAGGAAGGCCCAAATGAGTATATGAATGTAGAAAACCCTGCCAAAGAAGTCATTTACAGTTAAAAATATAGAAAGGAATTTGAAGGGAATAGAGAAATAAAGTAAAGTAAAATAAATTAAAATAAAAGAGAAAATAGAAGGGGAAGGATTAAGATAATAGTAAAGCGATTTAGAAGAATAATTAAGGAAATATTAATTCACTTATGGTAATCTGAATTGTATTACGCTTGATCATCTATTTATAGGTAGACAATTAAGCACATGCAATTAGAAAACTAACAACACAAGGAAACTACTACAAGAATAAGGAACAAACAAAGGAAACGTGAGAGCCTAAAAAAAAAAAAAGGAAGCATGACATTTAAAAAAAAAAAAAAAAGATCTAAACACTACACTTTATGTACAATCCTAATTCATCAAAATAATTTTTATCTTAATGAATATGAATAATCCTGAATAATCATATTGGTATAATTAAAAGTAAAAGAATATCACTTTAAAAAAAAGGTCAAAAATATTAATAATTTAGAGAAAATTAACTGAATAATCATCCTTTTTTTCCCCTTTAAATTGACCATCATAATACAAATTTTTCATCCTTAACTAACATAACACAAATTTTATTTTCATTTTGTGTCATATTAGCCTAATATCAAATTTTTCCGTCTCCATAATTATCTTTTAATTTATGTTAATGTATTTTCCCGGAATATTTATCTATTAAAAACTGAACTAAAAATTAAATAAATATGCAGTCTTAAAATACTTAATTAAAAAAGAAAAGAAAATGACCAAAAATTCAAACTTTAAAAATAAAGAACCCTAAAAGACCTCTATGTAAATATGTGTGTGTATATATATGTATATCCATTCATCATACAGCCGTCCTGTCGTCTCACATATTCATGATGTTGGAGTTTGGAGGAAAACGACGATCGGAAAGGCTTAGGCTTCGAAAGAAAACACGAGATGAATCAGAAAGGCCGACAGAGAAAAGAATATGCAAGCAACGTGCTAATAATGGAGAACGACAACAATCCGAGAGGATTCGGATTATAAATGGAGAAAGAGAATCATCAATATCACATTCATCGGCAGCAGAAAGTGTTGCTGCAGTATCAGAAGCCGCTGCCAAATTCATGTCGGTCGTCTCGGACGACCTTCTGCAGGAGATATTGTTCCGACTTCCCCATTCCAAAAGCGTAATCCAGTGCGGCACCGTCTGCAAGCGGTGGTTCTCTCTCGTTACCTCTCGGTCACAAGGCGCCTTAAACATTATCCGCAAATTCAATCACCATCACCGCCTCAAACGACAACAACAACAAGAACGAAAACAAGTAGAAGAACACTTGCCCTATACTCTGTTGATGAGGGGCTACTACAGTACAGGAGGCCGCGGCCTACAATTCTCCTACTGTCCCAACTCTCCATGCCACAATTTCTTCTCCGACAAGTCAAAAATTCTCCACTATGGAAAGGTAACTTTAGTTACTACTGGTGGTGGTCATGGTGGTTATCTTGATTTCTTGCCTTGGCCGAGCGGGTTTATAAAATCGTCCTTCGACGACTTGTTGCTGATTATGCCGAACAGGATGGAATTCTGTATTTGCAATCCTCTAACTAGGCAATGGATTTTGCTCCCTTGGACCCGCAACTTTCCGGTTCTTCATGGGTGTGGTTTTGTGTGCAAGCCCAATTGCAGCTGCAACTCACAATTTGGAGGGTCATATTCTTATTCTTATTCTAACAATTATTGTAATTGTACAATCAAATACAGGGTCGTGCTAATCTCTAGGCTTCATAACTCCATGCCCAGCACGACGTTTAGTGTGTCGGTCTTTTCTTCTGAGACCGGACAATGGACCGAATCGACGCTCCAGTTTCCAGAGAAATTATATGATTGGCATGCCACATCGGTTGGGAACAACGGAATTTTGTACTGGGCATTGGGGGATCACCTGTTAAAAGGAATTGTTGCCTTAAACGCCTTCAAGGATGGGGACGATTTGGAAGAAGAACGATGCCGTTTGATTTGCTTGCCAGTGGAGTTTGCCCGAGGCTTTGGGTACGGTCACTCTAAGAGAGCACGGCTTGGAGTGGTTCGTGGTCGTTTGAGGCTTGCGCAGGTCTATTTCCTTAAGAGGTCCAACTCCTATGTCCTGAAAGCTTGGGAACTTGTTGACGATCACCGCAATGCCTCTTGGGATTTGGTTCATCATGTTCGTTTTCAAAGGACCGACAAAAGCGCGCTGTTGTTTCTTGTTGCACTTCATCCCGATGATGGAGACGCGGTTTTCTTAACAAGTGGTGATAATCGTGAAACCGAATGTCAGGATCTTTTCCAATACAAAATTGGGAGTGACGATGTTGAGCCTGTTTACAGAGGTACATACGGCTCGTGTGTCTTTCCTCTGGTGCATCCTTGGTGGCCTACTACTATTCCTTCTCTGCCACCATCCAGTTAGAGCTTTTGAAACCTCCAATCCAAGTTTATTCCATATTAATTTTAGATTATAATTGATGCGGACTCTCTTGCTTTTTCATGTTTCCCTTTTAATTAAGCTAATTAGTAAGAACAGAAGTCTGTAATTCTGGTTACTTACTTGATTTTGTTCTTTGATGATAATTCTAGTTGCTTCCTATTTTAAAGCTTTTGTGAGGAAGGCCCAAATGATTAGTATATATATGAATGTAGATTCCAACTCTCATTTATATGAATGTAGTGAAGTGTATGTGCACATAAAAAACTTCAGTATCCAAGAATGAAACAGGACTTATAATGTTCGATTGATATTTAGAATTATGCAGGGAACCATGTCGACAACTGTATCACAAATCATCACTGTTGAGTTGTCGAATTTTATGAATGTCCTACGAAAAAACACCTCACTGTCCACGCTTCCCTTTGCCTTCACTTTTCTTTTCTCAGCTTTCCTCCTTTGCAACAGCTACCCGCCCAACCTCGAAGATGGGCCCTATCGAAATCGCTCCTACATTGGAGCAGATGATGTTTCTTGATACAAGTTCATATTTCAGAATTGTGTGAAAACAAGGAAGAACGTGAAGAATTATAACCATCAAGAACTTTGTTTTCTGATTATTTTGGTAATCGACAAGAGTTATCATTTCATTTGATTAGCGGAATCTTCATGAAAGTTAGCTCTCGGAACAAAACTAAATCCTCTACTGGGATTGCAATGATATATCCCTATTTCAGCCTGGTTTGGAGAGTGTTAGGCGCTCTTTACTTTTGGCCTCTAGCTAGTAATTGCATGATTGGGGGAAAAAGAAATATATATATATATATATATATATATTTGTTGGACGTATACGACTGTCAGATATAAGACTTATTTTACATATAATACATAGTTATACGATTCTTCATCAATGGATGTATTTTTACTGTAATTTCAGGAAAAAATATTAAATTGAAAAAAAAAAAAAGTTTATTTGTTGTAAAGTTCAAAAGCTAGAACTTACTCCTCCATTTTGGAGCAAATTTAATTGAATGAAAAGTTATAGAATTAAATCACAACGTGCTGTATAGGTTAACAGTTTTCTATGTTAATCCGTGAAGAGGTCCAATTGAAGGACATCAACAGAAAAGAGACGAAAATTATTAAAAACGACAAATGCCTTTAAAGCATAAGAAACGACGTGACATCAAGAAGATAAACGACCATCCCGGCGTCATAGTGACAATAACCTCACAGCGACAATTTCAGGAAACGACAGCAACATGAGACGACATTAACAAACAAACAAAAACTAAAAAAAAAAACAAAACAAAACAAAAAACAAAAACAAAAAAAACTACATAAGTGAAAAACGACATGCAAACAAAAAGACAACAGTACGAGGTAATAAAATTGACATACAATAATGAAAGAAACGACACTAATTGAAACCACGTCATCATTAAGTATGAACCAAGCGACATCAATCCAAAAACATAAGTAAACGACACAATAAAAGGACAACATTCGCAGTGAACGACTTGAAATTTAAATAGCCAAAATCCGCAAAAACGACAATTAGCTGATTAAAGGCATTGACCCAAAGAACAATTTGTAGGCAAAAAACGACCTCAATTGGAGAATTGACAACGGATAGAAACGACTCATTTATAAATCAACATAAAAATGAACAATAACACCCCCACCACCCCCCCCCCCCCCCCCCCCCCCCCCCCCCGCCACAAAAAAAAAAAGAAAATAATCACAAATCTAAGCAAAATGTGTCAAGTCGATAAACATCAACTAAAAACGATAGTGGTAAAACGTGGAAGCGAGGTGAACAAAACGGCAAATAAAGCGGAAAAAAAAAAAACCAAGAATATATTTTATGAGTTCCTCTCCAAACTATACCACTAGTATCAGTATGCTATCGAACTTTACATAATTCGTCCTTCCAATTATAAATTTATATATATTTTAACCCTCCCAAATGAGTTTTTTTTTTTTTTTTGGAACAAAATTACTGAGTCATCACTTGGTTTAACTTTAAGTATTTTATTTATGGGTTAATAAACGCTCTTGCTCTAAAATAAATTAGTGGTTAGTAAATATCTCGCATATTTACTTCCTAGAGTACTTGCTTATGAGTAAAAAAAAATTGGAGAGTGAACTTTAATTAAATTCGGTTAGTCAAGAGTTTAAAGAAATCGACGAATTTGCACTATTTATGTGCGTCATATGTGCTCTATCATCTTTAAAAATAGCACTTTTTCAATGTATGTGAGGTGAATCTATATATTATATATATTTATACATATTTTTTAAAATACATATATAATAGTTCAGAATGCACAACCTCTATTTTTCAAAATACAGGTACATGTGGACATTAATGACGTAGTCGACGAAAAAATCATAATTTTTTGAAAAGGGAAATAACAAAGGAGATTAAAATAAACTCGACAGTAAATCTGAGGGCACAACAAATATAGGAAATAAGAACAATAAAATGATAACAACTGAACAATCTCAGAAGAATGCATTTTTATTTAAACTCTTTTTAAAAGGGCAACAATCCCGGAAAGAATCCTTTAATAATAATATCTTAGAGTACAAGAATCCTGCAATAATAAGGATAATGATAAATTTATTATGATAATGATAGTTAAAAGTATAATGATAATGACAAAAGAAATAATGATTATAAAAAATTTTAAAAAGTAAACTAAAAAGGAAAAATACTGTTGAAGGAATAATCAAATAAATTTTAAATGTCTTTCAAAAAAAAATTCAAATTTTCATACCTAAAAAAAATTTTAATTTGATATAAACATCCTAAAATTTTAAATTTAAATTAGACTTTGAAAATCCTTACAGATTTAGACAAAACGATAAATTAAATAAATATCTATATCTTCTTAAAAATTTTATCTATTTGATAGGTATTTTTTGTAAGTGTACAAGCCAGTTCAAGTAATAAAGTGATAAAAAAATATTATTCACAATGAGAATTATTTACTACAATCCATGAATATAGCGAGGAGAAATTCAATATATTAAGACATCTAGAGTTTCTGATTTTACCGGATTTATCCTGCTCAAATCATCAAATTTAATCAACGAACACTTATTCCTATGCTGATGATAAATTTCCCTAATGTAATCACTAATCTTTCTCAAACATTAACAAACAATCACAACAAGTCAGTTTTCACCTCTCGGTCTCAAACTCCAAACTTATCATAATTTATTAATAACAAAAATTCAGAGCATCACACAAATCTCATAGATATCTCAATCCTATAACAATCTCATGGTATTTAATCAAAGTCTAATCCAACTATCACTTCTTAATCTCAAATTGGACCACAAATTAATGGGAAATGGCGCACACACTTTCACAAGCATTAAGAATATATTAACATTCAGCATAGATATGAATAAACATCGAAATTGAATTAAATCATGATGACTTTGAACATTCACAATCTGGCTATATCGTTACCCTAGAAAAATAAATTTAGTTCATAATGAAACTAAACAAAATCCTAATTAAAGTTCTAAATTAAACATGATGAGAAAAGAAAACAAAAACTAGTTTATGAATTAGAATTGTCATGCTCCGTCCCCAGAATTGTGACTCTTCTTCTCCAATTCACCAATTGCTTTCTTCTCCTTCATACCCTCCTCTTTTCCAACCGAAAAAAATAACTATTTGGAAACCCTAAAAGGATTCTATTTATAGTCATGGCCGAAAGATCTCCTTTTTGAATCAACAAATTCGGGGAATTATAAAAATGCCGTTCTGGTACCTAGTCCCTCTTTTTTCTATGCCTAGCAACAAATCTGTTACGTAAGCATGAGGAACCACGAGCTACGCCTAGGCACAAATTTATCACTGCCTAGGCATAAAGTTACGTAGCTGAAAATCTCTTTCGGCGCCCAGGCACTCCTGAAACAATTCCTAGACTCCAAGCACTTGGATTTTTGTACTGGAAATCCAATTCAAGCACCCATGCACCTAGAAATTTGATGTGTAGGTGCCTATGCGATTCAAAACACACAAACTTCATATTAAAGTACGCCAAATACTCTATTTTAGCTCCATTTGTATCGAAAAACAACAAATCCACCTTTTTACCTAAATCCTACAAAAGAGAATAAAAACAAAGTGAAAGAACCTAAAAACAAATTGAAAACTAACAAAATAATAAGTTAAAAGCATCTAGTTAATTAGTAAAAAACTAACTTATCGCTATTTAAAATTAGCAATATTCTAAGACGACCACAAAATTTATGTGCTTTGTCATCATGAATCGTACCTATTTTATTTTGTTCATAATTTTTTTTCTTCATAAATTTTAAAAGATAAATAATTTATATTTTTTAGAATATTATTAACAACAATATTAGGTATTTTAGCGTTGCCGTCTTATAGCAACATCTAAATCTGAGTGTATAATGTAATTTGGGTTTTGATAGAATTAGAAAATTGGGTGGATTAAATTCAAAATAAGTTTTAAGTGAAGAAATTTAGGCTCCGATGGGGATGCATTTGGAAACCGTGTTTCCAAAAGTGTTTTTGTTCTTCCCCTCCAATTTTACTATTTACTTTTTGAAAATATTAAAATAAATCAAATTTTAAAGTCTATAACTTTATTATTTTAAGTCTAAATAAAATGAATTTCTTTTCCCAAATTATATAGAATATTGAGAGAAACAAAGTAAGATCCATATTGCTAATTTTTTTCTAAATACATTTTAAGTTTTTATACTTTTTTTCACTCCAAATAGTTTGTTTTCATTAAAAATACACATTTTCAAAACTCAAATCATCTCGACCTCCAAAATACCGCCTTCAAATATGTCCCCAGGGCCTTAAAGGAAAGCACATTATAATTAGTGGTACTTGGGCTAAACGTAGGTGTGCCATCCGGGGGGGGGGGCCGCGGGGAGAAAAAAAAAGCCTCTAAAGCATTCTGAGTTAAGCGCTTTTCAAAGAGGAAAATCTAGCTTTAGAGCTTTATCAACTTATAGCTTTAGAATTATTTTTGTGAAATTAATGGAGTCTTCCTAAGAAGGCATTATCCGGGAGAAGAATTTGTTGCTTTGGGAGAAGCTAATCTAAAGTTGAAGGGAGTTCAACAACATAGAAGATCAAGACGAGTGGTGCTTATAGAATAGATCCAATTAATGGGTGCAATAACGGCAGATGACAATAAGAAGAGTGAGGTTTTGTTTGGCATTTAAATTCAACCCTAAGTAAATTGTAAATTTTCTAACATGCAATAGAAATTATATTTTATGGCTTTGACTGGAATCATTTCTCGAGGGCCAAATTATTCCTTACACGTTTTTGTAATCGCATAGAATGGAGAAATTCATGAGAGCATTACTGGAATTCCAGCCTCAAGTGTGGCCAACAAATTATGGTTATGCTTCCAAGGACATCGCTTTTGCCTATCCGTACTCCATTATTCTTCTTGAGATTCAGGTTTGCTTCAATGGGATTCTAATATGAAAACTGAAAAGTTTATTAAATTTCTTCTTTACATGCTCATCAGATTATGGATTTTTTTTTCTTTTTTGAATGAAGGACACATTGAAATCGCCTCCGGCCGAAAACAAGACCATGAAGATGGCGTCAATGATTGCAATATTTGTGACAACCTTTTTCTACCTCTGTTGTGGATGCTTCAGATACACGGCTTTCGGGAATAACATGCCGGGGAACCTCTTGACAGGATTTGGATTCTATGAACCTTTCTGGCTCATTGATTTTGCTAATGCTTGCATTGTTCTTCATTTGGTGGGAGGATATCAGGTAATTCCGCTAATTTTATCTTGATTTCACTCTTAATCTTGTATTATGGCTTATATTTCGACATATAACGAAAAGGCAATACTATTTATCATCATATATAGGTGAACCATTAGAAGACGAACATAGTCTCATATGTCAATCTCTAACTGGCTAAAAACCAATAGTGATGATCATCGTTGGTGATTATTAGCATTTTTTCGTAAGGAAAGAAAAATAAAAATCTTCAACGATTTTTTAGTATTCAACTTGAGATTTGCTACTCACTTTCCTATACAGTCTTACACGTCAATCTAGAACTACCCAAAAACCGGTAATGACGATCGTTGAGTGCGATGCATACTCATGTTATTTTCCGAATGATTTCGTATTTCAGATCTACAGCCAGCCAGTATTTGCAGTTGTGGAGAAATGGCTCGGGGGGGAGTTTCCAAATAGCGGATTTGTGAACAATTTCTACAACATGAAGTTGCCATTGTTACCAACACTACAACTAAATCCTCTAAGGTTGTGCTTCAGAACAGCTTATGTGGTGTCTACAACTGGGATTGCAATGATATTTCCTTATTTTAACCAAGTTTTGGGAGTTTTAGGGGCTTTAAACTTTTGGCCTCTAGCTATATATTTCCCTGTGGAAATGTACTTCATCCAAAAAAAAAATCAGTCCTTGGACTAGAAAATGGATTGTTCTTAGGACATTTAGCTTTGTTTGCTTTCTTGTGACTGTAGTTGGCTTGATTGGGTCACTTGAAGGGCTTATAAGTGCCAAGTTAAGTTAGAGTGATTAATAATTTGATGTAATATATATATATATATATATATGTACATGTATATGTATATGTACATGTATATGTATATGTAGTTATGTAATTCTTAATCAATGAAAGTATGTAATTTCAGCAAAAATATGCATTGAAAAAAAAAAGTGTGGCTGTTGAAAGTTCAAAAACTAGAATTTACTCCTCCGTTTTGGACCAAATATAACAAGGCATTTTACACCGATGCATGCACTCTGAATTTGTTGCATTCATAAATTTTTAATTTTAACAATTCACACATTAAATTTTGGAATATGTAATAATTTCCCCCAATTGATGCCTATGTTTAATCTATTAAAGGAAATTGAAGTGATTTGTTTATGAATCGTTAACTAATTACGTAAATGATTATTTTTATCTATTTTAATTAGATTTATTAAGGTAAAGTTTTTAATTAGGTTTATTAAAATAAAAAAATCTGAATTAATTTATTTTATGTTTAAATTTGGTTCGATTTTGATTTTTTTTAAAAAAACCTTTTTGTACTATTAAATAACGACTTATGTGTAAGTAAACTGTCATTTTTCATTGAAAAAATTGCCATTGTTATAATTGAGGTAGATTGCTGTAGATTTAAATATTTAGGGTACAAATTGCTAAAATTAAAAGTTCTTAGTATAAATTACAACTGTGCAACAAGTTTAAGGTGCTCTGATGTAAAAAAAAAAAGCCATAATTGAATGTAAAGTCACTGAATTTAATCACAGTGTTTTATAGGTTACTACATTCCATGTAAATCCATGAAGAGGTACAGTTGAAGGATATCAACCAAAAAACGATGACAATACTAAAAACGACAATTGCCTTAACTAACGACGTAGGCATAAGAATTGCGACATAAATAGGCTAAACGACTGATAAGCGGCATCTCCTCACAACAACAACAATCTGAAGAAACGACGTGACGTCGAACTAGAGAGAGAAAAACGAATTTGGAAAGAAGAAAATGGAGAAGAGACTGATAGAATGACCAGTTTAGCAGAGTTTTACTTTTGTTTCTAACCAGTTGAAGAAGAGAAGTAAAAATTATGGTTTCTCTTCAAGTGTTTGGAATCAAATAGCTTTTGAGGTTAAAATAATCTTTAAAGTAATTTAATAAATACTAAAAATATCAAATGAAGTTTATAATGTCTAATTTAAATTTATATTACAAATTTTAAAGTCTACTCAGAAGAGCTTTTGCCATAAGCAATATTTTTTTAGCTTTAACAGAAAGCAATTTCGGAGATTGGAAACTATTCTAACAGATTATCAAAACAATTCCAAAAGTTGCCTTTGGATTTGAGAAACCAAAAGCAGTTTCTAGAAAAACTTTTCCAAACTAGTCCTTTACAGTTAAAAATATAGAAAGGAATTTGAAGGAAATGGAGAAATAAAAGTAAATTAAATTAAATTAAAATAAAAGAGAGAAGAGAAAGGGGAAGGATTTAGATAATGGTAAAGCGATTTAGAAGAATAATGAAGGAAATATTAATTCACTTATGCTAATCTGAATTGTATTACATTGATATAGCTTGATCATCCATTTATAGGTAGACAATTAAGCACAATTAGAAAACTAACAACAAAGGAAACTAATACAAGAATAAGGAACAAACAAAGGAAACGTGACAGCCTAAAAAAAAAAAAGGAAACATGACATTAAAAAAAAAAAAGAAAAAAAAAAGGGATCTAAACTCTACACTTGTGTAAATTTTATCTTAATGAACATGAATAATCCTGATCCATTATTTCTAAACTACAGCCTTCCTCTTTCGCATGGCAACCTTAAAAACGACAATTATCATTTTGGTATAATTAAAAGTAAAAGAATATCTCTTAAAAAAAATTCAAACTATATTAATTATTTAAAGAAAATTACCTGAATAATCATTTTTTTCCCATAAATTGATCAACATAACACAAATTCTTATTCTTAATAAACATAACACAAATTTTATTTTTGTGTTGTGTCATATTAATCTAGTATCAAATATTTACCTCATATTAATATAATAATATTTAAATTTATGTAAATGTATTTTCCCGGAATATTTATCTATTAAAAATTGAACGAAGAATTAAATAAATATGCAATTAAAATACTTAATTAAAAAATAAAAGAAAAGAAAAGAAAATGACCAAAAATTCAAACTTTAAAAATAAAGAACCCAAAGACCTCTATTATATATATTATATATGTATGTGTGTGTAATTATGTATATCCATTCGTCATACAGCCGTCCTGTCGTCTCACATATTCATGATGTTGGAGCTTGGAGGAAAGCGACGATCGGAAAGGCTTAGGCTTGGACAGAAAACACGAGATGAATCAGAAATGCCGACGGAGAAAAGAATATGCAAGCAATGGGCTAATAATGGAGAACGACAACAATCCGAGAGGATTCGGATTATAAATGGAGAAAGAGGATCATCATCACATTCATCGGCAGCGGAAAGTGTTGTTGCAGAACCAGAAGCCGCTGCCAAATTCATGTCGGTCGTCTCGGACGACCTTCTGCAGGAGATATTGTTCCGACTTCCCCATTCCAAAAGCGTAATCCAATGCGGCACCGTCTGCAAGCGGTGGTTCTCTCTCGTTACCTCTCCGTCACAAGGCGGCTTAAACATTATCCGCAAATTCAATCACCATCACCGCCTCAAACGACAACAACAGCAAGAACGAAAACAAGTAGAGGAACACTTGCCTTATACTCTGTTGATGACGAGCCGCTACAGTCCGAGAGGCGACGATCTACAATTCTCCTACTGTCCCTACACTCCATGCAACAATTTCTTCTCTGACAAGTCAAAAATTCTCCGCCATGGAAAGGTATCTTTAGTTAATACCGGTGGTGGTGGTGATGGTTATCTTGATTTCTTGCCTTGGCCGAGAAGGTTTATAAAATCGTCCTTCGAGGATTTGTTGCTGATTATGCTGAACAGGAAGGAATTCTGTATTTGCAATCCTCTAACTAGGCAATGGATTTTGCTCCCTTGGATCCGCAACTTTACGGATTTTGATACGTGTGGTTTTGTGTGCAAGCCCAATTGCAACTGCAAGTCACAATTTGGGGGATCATATTCATATTCTTGTTCTAACAATTATTGTAATTGTAGAATCCAATACAGGGTCGTGCTAATCTCTTGGTTTTATAACTCCGTGTCGGTCTTTTCTTCTGAGACTGGACAATGGACCGAATCGACGCACCAGATTCCAGGGACATTTTATGCTTGGCGTGCCACATCGGTTGGGAACAACGGAATTGTGTACTGGGCATTGGGAGTAACCAGTTAAAAGGAATTGTTGCGTTAAACGCCTTCAAGGATGGGGACGATTTGGAAGAAGAACGATGCCGTTTGATTTGCTTCCAGTGGAGTTTGCCCGAGGCTTTGGTACGGTCACTCTAAGAGAGCACGGCTTGGAGTGGTTCGTGGTCGTTTGAGACTTGCGCAGGTCTATTTCCTTAAGAGGTCCAACTCCTATGTTTTGAAAGCTTGGGAACTTGTTGACGATCACCGCAACGCCTCTTGGGATTTGGTTCATCATGTTCGTTTTCAAAGGACCGACAAAAGCGTGCTGTTTTTTCTTGTTGCACTTCATCCTGATGATGGAGACGCGGTTTTCTTAACAAGTGGTGATAATCGTGAAACCAAATGTCAGGATCTTTTCCAATACAAAATTGGGAGTGACGATGTTGAGCCTGTTTGCAGAGGTAGATCCGGCTCGTGTGTCTTTCCTCTGGTGCATCCTTGGTGGCCTACTACTATTCCTTCTCTGCCACCATCCAGTTAGAGCTTTTGAAACCTCCAGTCCAAGTTTATTCCGTATTAATTTTAGATTATAATTGATGCGGACTCTCTTGCTTTTTCATGTTTCCCTTTTAATTAAGCTAATTAGTAAGAACAGAAGTCTGTAATTCTGGTTACTTATTTGATTTGTTCTTTCATAATAATTCTAGTTGCTTCCTATTTTAGTAAGAACAGAAGTCTGTACTTCTAGTTACTTATTTGATTTTGTTCTTTCATAATAATTCTAGTTGCTTCCTATTTTAGTAAGAACAGAAGTCTGTACTTCTAGTTACTTATTTGATTTTGTTCTTTCATAATAATTCTAGTTGCTTCCTATTTTAAAGCTTTTGTGAGGAAGGCCCAAATGAGTATATGAATGTAGAAAACCCTGCCAAAGAAGTCATTTACAGTTAAAAATATAGAAAGGAATTTGAAGGGAATAGAGAAATAAAGTAAAGTAAAATAAATTAAAATAAAAGAGAAAATAGAAGGGGAAGGATTAAGATAATAGTAAAGCGATTTAGAAGAATAATTAAGGAAATATTAATTCACTTATGGTAATCTGAATTGTATTACGCTTGATCATCTATTTATAGGTAGACAATTAAGCACATGCAATTAGAAAACTAACAACACAAGGAAACTACTACAAGAATAAGGAACAAACAAAGGAAACGTGAGAGCCTAAAAAAAAAAAAAAGGAAGCATGACATTTAAAAAAAAAAAAAAAAGATCTAAACACTACACTTTATGTACAATCCTAATTCATCAAAATAATTTTTATCTTAATGAATATGAATAATCCTGAATAATCATATTGGTATAATTAAAAGTAAAAGAATATCACTTTAAAAAAAAGGTCAAAAATATTAATAATTTAGAGAAAATTAACTGAATAATCATCCTTTTTTTCCCCTTTAAATTGACCATCATAATACAAATTTTTCATCCTTAACTAACATAACACAAATTTTATTTTCATTTTGTGTCATATTAGCCTAATATCAAATTTTTCCGTCTCCATAATTATCTTTTAATTTATGTTAATGTATTTTCCCGGAATATTTATCTATTAAAAACTGAACTAAAAATTAAATAAATATGCAGTCTTAAAATACTTAATTAAAAAAGAAAAGAAAATGACCAAAAATTCAAACTTTAAAAATAAAGAACCCTAAAAGACCTCTATGTAAATATGTGTGTGTATATATATGTATATCCATTCATCATACAGCCGTCCTGTCGTCTCACATATTCATGATGTTGGAGTTTGGAGGGAAAACGACGATCGGAAAGGCTTAGGCTTCGAAAGAAAACACGAGATGAATCAGAAAGGCCGACAGAGAAAAGAATATGCAAGCAACGTGCTAATAATGGAGAACGACAACAATCCGAGAGGATTCGGATTATAAATGGAGAAAGAGAATCATCAATATCACATTCATCGGCAGCAGAAAGTGTTGCTGCAGTATCAGAAGCCGCTGCCAAATTCATGTCGGTCGTCTCGGACGACCTTCTGCAGGAGATATTGTTCCGACTTCCCCATTCCAAAAGCGTAATCCAGTGCGGCACCGTCTGCAAGCGGTGGTTCTCTCTCGTTACCTCTCGGTCACAAGGCGCCTTAAACATTATCCGCAAATTCAATCACCATCACCGCCTCAAACGACAACAACAACAAGAACGAAAACAAGTAGAAGAACACTTGCCCTATACTCTGTTGATGAGGGGCTACTACAGTACAGGAGGCCGCGGCCTACAATTCTCCTACTGTCCCAACTCTCCATGCCACAATTTCTTCTCCGACAAGTCAAAAATTCTCCACTATGGAAAGGTAACTTTAGTTACTACTGGTGGTGGTCATGGTGGTATCTTGATTTCTTGCCTTGGCCGAGCGGGTTTATAAAATCGTCCTTCGACGACTTGTTGCTGATTATGCCGAACAGGATGGAATTCTGTATTTGCAATCCTCTAACTAGGCAATGGATTTTGCTCCCTTGGACCCGCAACTTTCCGGTTCTTCATGGGTGTGGTTTTGTGTGCAAGCCCAATTGCAGCTGCAACTCACAATTTGGAGGTCATATTCTTATTCTTATTCTAACAATTATTGTAATTGTACAATCAAATACAGGGTCGTGCTAATCTCTAGGCTTCATAACTCCATGCCCAGCACGACGTTTAGTGTGTCGGTCTTTTCTTCTGAGACCGGACAATGGACCGAATCGACGCTCCAGTTTCCAGAGAAATTATATGATTGGCATGCCACATCGGTTGGGAACAACGGATTTTGTACTGGGCATTGGGGGGATCACCTGTTAAAAGGAATTGTTGCCTTAAACGCCTTCAAGGATGGGGACGATTTGGAAGAAGAACGATGCCGTTTGATTTGCTTGCCAGTGGAGTTTGCCCGAGGCTTTGGGTACGGTCACTCTAAGAGAGCACGGCTTGGAGTGGTTCGTGGTCGTTTGAGGCTTGCGCAGGTCTATTTCCTTAAGAGGTCCAACTCCTATGTCCTGAAAGCTTGGGAACTTGTTGACGATCACCGCAATGCCTCTTGGGATTTGGTTCATCATGTTCGTTTTCAAAGGACCGACAAAAGCGTGCTGTGTTTCTTGTTGCACTTCATCCCGATGATGGAGACGCGGTTTTCTTAACAAGTGGTGATATCGTGAAACCGAATGTCAGGATCTTTTCCAATACAAAATTGGGAGTGACGATGTTGAGCCTGTTTACAGAGGTACATACGGCTCGTGTGTCTTTCCTCTGGTGCATCCTTGGTGGCCTACTACTATTCCTTCTCTGCCACCATCCAGTTAGAGCTTTTGAAACCCCCAGTCCAAGTTTATTCCGTATTAATTTAGATTATAATGATGCGGACTCTCTTGCTTTTTCATGTTTCCTTTTAATTAAGCTAATTAGTAGGAACAGAAGTCTGTAATTCTGGTTACTTATTTGATTTTGTTCTTTGATAATAATTCTAGTTGCTTCCTATTTTAAAGCTTTTGTGAGGAAGTCCCAAATGATCAGTATATATATGAATCTAGATTCCAACTCTCATTTATATGAATGTAGTGAAGTGTATGTACACATAAAAAACTTCAGTATCCAAGAATGATACTGGACTTGTAATGTTCGATTGATATTTAGAATTATGCAGGGAACCATGTCGACAACTGTATCACAAATCATCACTGTGAGTTGTCGAATTTTATGAATGTCCTACGAAAAAACACCTCACCGTCCACGCTTCCCTTTGCCTTCACTTTTCTTTTCTTAGCTTTCCTCCTCTGCAAAAGCTACCCGCCCACCCGACCTCGAAGATGGGCCCTATCGAAATCGCTCCTACATTGGAGCAGATGATGTTTCTTGGTACAAGTTTATGTTTCAGAATTGTGTGAAGACAAGGAAGAACGTGAAGAATTATAACCATCAAGAACTTTGTTTTCTGATTATTTTGGTTATCGACAAGAGTTATCATTTCATTTGATTAGCGGAATCTTCATGAAAGTTAGCTCCCGGAACAAAACTAAATCCTCTACGGGGATTGCAATGATATATCCCTATTTCAACCTGGTTAGGCGCTATTAACTTTTGGCCTCTAGCTAGTAATTGCATGATTGGGTGAAAATATATATATATATATATATATATATATATTTGCTGGATGTATATGAATGTCAGATATGAGACTTATTCTACATATATCTTCATCAATGGATGTATCTTTATTGTAATTGAAAAAAAAAAAAAGTTTATCTGTTGTGAAGTTCAAAAGCTAGAACTTACTCCTCCATTTTGGAGCAAATGTAATTGAATGAGAAATTATAGAATTGAATCACAACGTGTTGTATAGGTTAACAGTATTCTATGTTAATCCGTGAAGAGGTTCAACTGAAGGACATCAACTGAAAAGACGAAAATTATTAAAAACGACAAATGCTTTTAAAGCATAAGAAACGTGACATCAAAAAGATAAACGACCATCCCGGCGTCATAGTGACAATAACCTTATAGCAACAATTTCAGGAAACGACAGTAACAGAAGAACGACATTAACAAAAAAAAAAAAAAAAACTTCACAAGTGAAAAACGACATGCAAATAAAAAGACAACTATACGAGGTAATATAATTGACATACAATAATGAAGGAAACGAGACTAATTGAACCACGTCATCATTAAGTATGAACCAAGCGACATCAATCCAAAAACTTAAGTAAACGACACAATAAAAGGACAACATTCGCAGTGAACGACTTGAAATTTAAATAGCCAAAATCCGCAAAAACGACAATTAGCTGATTAAAGGCATTGACCCAAAGAACAATTTGTAGGCAAAAAACGACCTCAATTGGAGAATTGGCAACGGATAGAAACGACTCATTTATAAATCAACATAAAAATGAACAATAACCCCAAAAAAAAAATCACAAATCTAAGCGAAATGTGTCAAGTCGATAAACATCAACTAAAAACGATAGTGGTAAACGTGGAAGCGAGGTGAACAAAACGGCAAATAAAGCGGAAAAAAATAACCAAGAATATATTTTATGAGTTCCTCTCCAAACTATACCACTAGTATCGATATGCTATCGAACTTTACATAATTCGTCCTTCCAATTATAAATTTATATATATTTTAACCCTCCCAAATGAGTTTTTTTTTTTTTTTTTTGGAACAAAATTACTGAGTCATCACTTGGTTTAACTTTAAGTATTTTATTTATGGGTTAATAAACGCTCTTGCTCTAAAATAAATTAGTGGTTAGTAAATATCTCGCATATTTACTTCCTAGAGTACTTGCTTATGAGTAAAAAAAAATTGGAGAGTGAACTTTAATTAAATTCGGTTAGTCAAGAGTTTAAAGAAATCGACGAATTTGCACTATTTATGTGCGTCATATGTGCTCTATCATCTTTAAAAATAGCACTTTTTCAATGAATGTGAGGTGAATCTAGATATTATATATATATATATATATATATTTATTAAAATAGATATATAATAGTTCAGAATGCACAACCTCTATTTTTCAAAATACAGGACATGTGGACATTAATGACGTAGTCGACGAAAAATTCATAATTTATTGAAAAGGCAAACAACAAGGAGATTAAAATAAAATCGACAATAAATCTGAGGGCACAACAAATATAGGAAATAAGAACAATAAAATGATTACAACAGAACAATCTCAAAAGAATGCATTTTTATTTAAATTTTTTTAAAAGGGCAACAATCCCGGAAAGAATCCTTTAATAATAATATCTTAGAGTACAAGAATCCTACAATAATAAGGATAATGATAAATTTACAATGATAATGATAGCAAATACTATAATGATAATGACAAAAGAAACAAAGATTAAAAATGATTATAAAAATTTTAAAAAATAAACTAAAAAGGAAAAATACTGTGGAAGGAATAACCAAATAAATTTTTAATGTCTTTCAAAAAAAAATCAAATTTAAATTCAAAAAACCAAGCACCCTTAGAAGACGCACACACTAAAAATAATAATAATGATAATGATAAAAGAAATAATGATTATAAAATGATTATAAAAAATTTAAAAAATAAACAAAAAAGGAGAAAAACTGTTGAAGGAATAGCCAAATAAATTTTTAATGTCTTTCCCAAAAAAAAAATCAAATTTTCATACCTAAATTTTTTTAATTTGATAGAAACATCCTAAAATTTTAAATTTAAATTAGAAAAACCAACCACCCTTAGAAGACACACATATTCGTTCTCCATGTTTATTACACGGTGATAACAAAACAAATTGCTCCAAATTCAAAGAGTGAGATTTAATGAATCAAGAACTTGAAATTCAAACTAACAGCAGCTCATTATCTTTGTTAAACAGATTTCCCATTAAAGAACAA
>CM046374.1:32918047-32968525 GCA_025413025.1 Ficus hispida
CCCTCATCAACAGAGTATAGGGCAAGTGTTCTTCTACTTGTTTTCGTTCTTGTTGTTGTTGTCGTTTGAGGCGGTGATGGTGATTGAATTTGCGGATAATGTTTAAGGCGCCTTGTGACCGAGAGGTAACGAGAGAGAACCACCGCTTGCAGACGGTGCCGCACTGGATTACGCTTTTGGAATGGGGAAGTCGGAACAATATCTCCTGCAGAAGGTCGTCCGAGACGACCGACATGAATTTGGCAGCGGCTTCTGATACTGCAGCAACACTTTCTGCTGCCGATGAATGTGATATTGATGATTCTCTTTCTCCATTTATAATCCGAATCCTCTCGGATTGTTGTCGTTCTCCATTATTAGCACGTTGCTTGCATATTCTTTTCTCTGTCGGCCTTTCTGATTCATCTCGTGTTTTCTTTCGAAGCCTAAGCCTTTCCGATCGTCGTTTTCCTCCAAACTCCAACATCATGAATATGTGAGACGACAGGACGGCTGTATGATGAATGGATATACATATATATACACACACATATTTATAGAGGTCTTTTAGGGTTCTTTATTTTTAAAGTTTGAATTTTTGGTCATTTTCTTTTCTTTTTTAATTAAGTATTTTAAGACTGCATATTTATTTAATTTTTAGTTCAGTTTTTAATAGATAAATATTCCGGGAAAATACATTAACATAAATTAAAAGATAATTATGGAGACGGAAAAATTTGATATTAGGCTAATATGACACAAAATGAAAATAAAATTTGTGTTATGTTAGTTAAGGATGAAAAATTTGTATTATGATGGTCAATTTAAAGGGGAAAAAAAGGATGATTATTCAGTTAATTTTCTCTAAATTATTAATATTTTTGACCTTTTTTTTAAAGTGATATTCTTTTACTTTTAATTATACCAATATGATTATTCAGGATTATTCATATTCATTAAGATAAAAATTATTTTGATGAATTAGGATTGTACATAAAGTGTAGTGTTTAGATCTTTTTTTTTTTTTTTTAAATGTCATGCTTCCTTTTTTTTTTTTTTAGGCTCTCACGTTTCCTTTGTTTGTTCCTTATTCTTGTAGTAGTTTCCTTGTGTTGTTAGTTTTCTAATTGCATGTGCTTAATTGTCTACCTATAAATAGATGATCAAGCGTAATACAATTCAGATTACCATAAGTGAATTAATATTTCCTTAATTATTCTTCTAAATCGCTTTACTATTATCTTAATCCTTCCCTTCTATTTTCTCTTTTATTTTAATTTATTTTACTTTACTTTATTTCTCTATTCCCTTCAAATTCCTTTCTATATTTTTAACTGTAAATGACTTCTTTGGCAGGGTTTTCTACATTCATATACTCATTTGGGCCTTCCTCACAAAAGCTTTAAAATAGGAAGCAACTAGAATTATTATGAAAGAACAAAATCAAATAAGTAACTAGAAGTACAGACTTCTGTTCTTACTAAAATAGGAAGCAACTAGAATTATTATGAAAGAACAAAATCAAATAAGTAACTAGAAGTACAGACTTCTGTTCTTACTAAAATAGGAAGCAACTAGAATTATTGAAAGAACAAATCAAATAAGTAACCAGAATTACAGACTTCTGTTCTTACTAATTAGCTTAATTAAAAGGGAAACATGAAAAAGCAAGAGAGTCCGCATCAATTATAATCTAAAATTAATACGGAATAAACTTGGACTGGAGGTTTCAAAAGCTCTAACTGGATGGTGGCAGAGAAGGAATAGTAGTAGGCCACCAAGGATGCACCAGAGGAAAGACACACGAGCCGGATCTACCTCTGCAAACAGGCTCAACATCGTCACTCCCAATTTTGTATTGGAAAAGATCCTGACATTTGGTTTCACGATTATACCACTTGTTAAGAAAACCGCGTCTCCATCATCAGGATGAAGTGCAACAAGAAAAACAGCACGCTTTTGTCGGTCCTTTGAAAACGAACATGATGAACCAAATCCAAGAGGCGTTGCGGTGATCGTCAACAAGTTCCCAAGCTTTCAAAACATAGGAGTTGGACTCTTAAGGAAATAGACCTGCGCAAGTCTCAAACGACACGAACCACTCCAAGCGTGCTCTCTTAGAGTGACCGTACCAAAGCCTCGGGCAAACTCCACTGGAAGCAAATCAAACGGCATCGTTCTTCTCCAAATCGTCCATCCTTGAAGGCGTTAACGCAACAATTCCTTTTAACTGGTTACTCCCAATGCCCAGTACACAATTCCGTTGTTCCCAACCGATGTGGCACGCCTAGCATAAAATGTCCTGGAATCTGTGCGTCGATTCGGTCCATTGTCCAGTCTCAGAAGAAAAGACCGACACGGAGTTATAAAACAAGAGATTAGCACGACCCTGTATTGGATTCTACATTACAATAATTGTTAGAAAAGAATATGAATATGATCCCCCAAATTGTGACTTGCAGTTGCAATTGGCCTTGCACACAAAACCAACGTATCAAAATCCGTAAAGTTGCGGATCCAAGGGAGCAAAATCCATTGCCTAGTTAGAGGATTGCAAATACAGAATTCCTTCCTGTTCACATAATCAGCAACAATCCTCGAAGGACGATTTTATAAACCTTCTCGGCAAGGCAAGAAATCAAGATAACCATCACACCACCACCGGTATTACTAAAGATACTTTCCATGGCGGAGAATTTTTGACTTGTCAGAGAAGAAATTGTTGCATGGAGTGTAGGGACAGTAGGAGAATTGTAGATCGTCGCCTCTCGGACTGTAGCGGCTCGTCATCAACAGAGTATAAAGGCAAGTGTTCCTCTATTGTTTTCGTTCTTGCTGTTGTTGTCGTTTGAGGCGGTGATGGTGATTGAATTTGCGGATAATGTTTTAAGCCGCCTTGTGACGGAGAGGTAACGAGAGAGAACCACCGTTGCAGACGGTGCCGCATTGGATTACGCTTTTGGAATGGGGAAGTCGGAACAATATTCCTGCAGAAGGTCGTCCGAGACGACCGACATGAATTTGGCAGCGGCTTCTGTTCTGCAACAACACTTTCCGCTGCCGATGAATGTGATGATGATCCTCTTTCTCCATTTATAATCCGAATCCTCTCGGATTGTTGTCGTTCCTCCATTATTAGCCCATTGCTTGCATATTCTTTTCTCCGTCGGCATTTCTGATTCATCTCGTGTTTTCTGTCCAAGCCTAAGCCTTTCCGATCGTCGCTTTCCCTCCAAGCTCCAACATCATGAATATGTGAGACGACAGGACGGCTGTATGACGAATGGATATACATAATTACACACACATACATATATATATATATATATAATATATATATAGAGGTCTTTGGGTTCTTTATTTTTAAAGTTTGAATTTTTGGTCATTTTCTTTTCTTTTCTTTTATTTTTTAATTAAGTATTTTTAATTGCATATTTATTTAATTCTTCGTTCAATTTTTAATAGATAAATATTCCGGGAAAATACATTTACATAAATTTAATATTATTATATTAATATGAGGTAAATATTTGATACTAGATTAATATACACACACAAAAATAAAATTTGTGTTATGTTTATTAAGAATAAGAATTGTGTTATGTTGATCAATTTATGGGAAAAAAATGATTATTCAGGTAATTTTCTTTAAATAATTAATATAGTTTGAATTTTTTTTAAGAGATATTCTTTTACTTTTAATTATACAAAATGATAATTGTCGTTTTTAAGGTTGCATGCGAAAGAGGAAGGCTGTAGTTTAGAAATAATGGATCAGGATTATTCATGTTCATAAGATAAAATTTACACAAGTGTAGAGTTTAGATCCCTTTTTTTTTTTCTTTTTTTTTTTTAATGTCATGTTCTTTTTTTTTTTTAGGCTGTCAGTTTCCTTTGTTTGTTCCTTATTCTTGTATTAGTTTCCTTTGTTGTTAGTTTTCTAATTGTGCTTATTGTCTACCTATAAATGGATGATCAAGCTATATCAATGTAATACAATTCAGATTAGCATAAGTGAATTAATATTTCTTCATTATTCTTCTAAATCGTTTACCATTATCTAAATCCTTCCCCTTTCTCTTCTCTCTTTTATTTTAATTTAATTTAATTTACTTTTATTTCTCCATTTCCTTCAAATTCCTTTCTATATTTTTAACTGTAAAGGACTAGTTTGGAAAAGTTTTTCTAGAAACTGCTTTTGGTTTCTCAAATCCAAAGGCAACTTTTGGAATTGTTTTGATAATCTGTTAGAATAGTTTCCAATCTCCGAAATTGCTTTCTGTTAAAGCTAAAAAAATATTGCTTATGGCAAAAGCTCTTCTGAGTAGACTTTAAAATTTGTAATATAAATTTAAATTAGACATTATAAACTTCATTTGATATTTTTAGTATTTATTAAATTACTTTAAAGATTATTTTAACCTCAAAAGCTATTTGATTCAAACACTTGAAGAGAAACCATAATTTTTACTTCTCTTCTTCAACTGGTTAGAAACAAAAGTAAAACCTCTGCTAAACTGGTCATTCTATCAGTCTCTTCTCCATTTTCTTCTTTCCAAATTCGTTTTTCTCTCTCTAGTTCAACGTCACGTCGTTTCTTCAGATTGTTGTTGTTGTGAGGAGATGCCGCTTATCAGTCGTTTAGCCTATTTATGTCGCAATTCTTATGCCTACGTCGTTAGTTAAGGCAATTGTCGTTTTTAGTATAGTCATCGTTTTTTGGTTGATATCCTTCAACTGTACCTCTTCATGGATTTACATGGAATGTAGTAACCTATAAAACACTGTGATTAAATTCAGTGACTTTACATTCAATTATGGCTTTTTTTTTTTTACATCAGAGCACCTTAAACTTGTTGCACAGTTGTAATTTATACTAAGAACTTTTAATTTTAGCAATTTGTACCCTAAATATTTAAATCTACAGCAATCTACCTCAATTATAACAATGGCAATTTTTTCAATGAAAAATGACAGTTTACTTACACATAAGTCGTTATTTAATAGTACAAAAAGGTTTTTTTAAAAAAAAATCAAAATCGAACCAAATTTAACATAAAATAAAATTAATTCAGATTTTTTTATTTTAATAAACCTAATTAAAAACTTTACCTTAATAAATCTAATTAAAATAGATAAAAATAATCATTTACGTAATTAGTTAACGATTCATAAACAAATCACTTCAATTTCCTTTAATAGATTAAACATAGGCATCAATTGGGGGAAATTATTACATATTCCAAAATTTAATGTGTGAATTGTTAAAATTAAAAATTTATGAATGCAACAAATTCAGAGTGCATGCATCGGTGTAAAATGCCTTGTTATATTTGGTCCAAAACGGAGGAGTAAATTCTAGTTTTTGAACTTTCAACAGCCACACTTTTTTTTTTTCAATGCATATTTTTGCTGAAATTACATACTTTCATTGATTAAGAATTACATAACTACATATACATATACATGTACATATACATATACATGTACATATATATATATATATATTACATCAAATTATTAATCACTCTAACTTAACTTGGCACTTATAAGCCCTTCAAGTGACCCAATCAAGCCAACTACAGTCACAAGAAAGCAAACAAAGCTAAATGTCTAAGAACAATCCATTTTCTAGTCCAAGGACTGATTTTTTTTTTGGATGAAGTACATTTCCACAGGGAAATATATAGCTAGAGGCCAAAAGTTTAAAGCCCCTAAAACTCCCAAAACTTGGTTAAAATAAGGAAATATCATTGCAATCCAGTTGTAGACACCACATAAGCTGTTCTGAAGCACAACCTTAGAGGATTTAGTTGTAGTGTTGGTAACAATGGCAACTTCATGTTGTAGAAATTGTTCACAAATCCGCTATTTGGAAACTCCCCCCGAGCCATTTCTCCACAACTGCAAATACTGGCTGGCTGTAGATCTGAAATACGAAATCATTCGGAAAATAACATGAGTATGCATCGCACTCAACGATCGTCATTACCGGTTTTTGGGTAGTTCTAGATTGACGTGTAAGACTGTATAGGAAAGTGAGTAGCAAATCTCAAGTTGAATACTAAAAAATCGTTGAAGATTTTTATTTTTCTTTCCTTACGAAAAATGCTAATAATCACCAACGATGATCATCACTATTGGTTTTTAGCCAGTTAGAGATTGACATATGAGACTATGTTCGTCTTCTAATGGTTCACCTATATATGATGATAAATAGTATTGCCTTTTCGTTATATGTCGAAATATAAGCCATAATACAAGATTAAGAGTGAAATCAAGATAAAATTAGCGGAATTACCTGATATCCTCCCACCAAATGAAGAACAATGCAAGCATTAGCAAAATCAATGAGCCAGAAAGGTTCATAGAATCCAAATCCTGTCAAGAGGTTCCCCGGCATGTTATTCCCGAAAGCCGTGTATCTGAAGCATCCACAACAGAGGTAGAAAAGGTTGTCACAAATATTGCAATCATTGACGCCATCTTCATGGTCTTGTTTTCGGCCGGAGGCGATTTCAATGTGTCCTTCATTCAAAAAAGAAAAAAAAAATCCCATAATCTGATGAGCATGTAAAGAAGAAATTTAATAAACTTTTCAGTTTTCATATTAGAATCCCATTGAAGCAAACCTGAATCTCAAGAAGAATAATGGAGTACGGATAGGCAAAAGCGATGTCCTTGGAAGCATAACCATAATTTGTTGGCCACACTTGAGGCTGGAATTCCAGTAATGCTCTCATGAATTTCTCCATTCTATGCGATTACAAAAACGTGTAAGGAATAATTTGGCCCTCGAGAAATGATTCCAGTCAAAGCCATAAAATATAATTTCTATTGCATGTTAGAAAATTTACAATTTACTTAGGGTTGAATTTAAATGCCAAACAAAACCTCACTCTTCTTATTGTCATCTGCCGTTATTGCACCCATTAATTGGATCTATTCTATAAGCACCACTCGTCTTGATCTTCTATGTTGTTGAACTCCCTTCAACTTTAGATTAGCTTCTCCCAAAGCAACAAATTCTTCTCCCGGATAATGCCTTCTTAGGAAGACTCCATTAATTTCACAAAAATAATTCTAAAGCTATAAGTTGATAAAGCTCTAAAGCTAGATTTTCCTCTTTGAAAAGCGCTTAACTCAGAATGCTTTAGAGGCTTTTTTTTTCTCCCCGCGCCCCCCCCCCCCCCCCCCCCGGATGGCACACCTACGTTTAGCCCAAGTACCACTAATTATAATGTGCTTTCCTTTAAGGCCCTGGGGACATATTTGAAGGCGGTATTTTGGAGGTCGAGATGATTTGAGTTTTGAAAATGTGTATTTTTAATGAAAACAAACTATTTGGAGTGAAAAAAAGTATAAAAACTTAAAATGTATTTAGAAAAAAATTAGCAATATGGATCTTACTTTGTTTCTCTCAATATTCTATATAATTTGGGAAAAGAAATTCATTTTATTTAGACTTAAAATAATAAAGTTATAGACTTTAAAATTTGATTTATTTTAATATTTTCAAAAAGTAAATAGTAAAATTGGAGGGGAAGAACAAAAACACTTTTGGAAACACGGTTTCCAATGCATCCCCATCGGAGCCTAAATTTCTTCACTTAAAACTTATTTTGAATTTAATCCACCCAATTTTCTAATTCTATCAAAACCCAAATTACATTATACACTCAGATTTAGATGTTGCTATAAGACGGCAACGCTAAAATACCTAATATTGTTGTTAATAATATTCTAAAAAATATAAATTATTTATCTTTTAAAATTTATGAAGAAAAAAAATTATGAACAAAATAAAATAGGTACGATTCATGATGACAAAGCACATAAATTTTGTGGTCGTCTTAGAATATTGCTAATTTTAAATAGCGATAAGTTAGTTTTTTACTAATTAACTAGATGCTTTTAACTTATTATTTTGTTAGTTTTCAATTTGTTTTTAGGTTCTTTCACTTTGTTTTTTATTCTCTTTTGTAGGATTTAGGTAAAAAGGTGGATTTGTTGTTTTTCGATACAAATGGAGCTAAAATAGAGTATTTGGCGTACTTTAATATGAAGTTTGTGTGTTTTGAATCGCATAGGCACCTACACATCAAATTTCTAGGTGCATGGGTGCTTGAATTGGATTTCCAGTACAAAAATCCAAGTGCTTGGAGTCTAGGAATTGTTTCAGGAGTGCCTGGGCGCCGAAAGAGATTTTCAGCTACGTAACTTTATGCCTAGGCAGTGATAAATTTGTGCCTAGGCGTAGCTCGTGGTTCCTCATGCTTACGTAACAGATTTGTTGCTAGGCATAGAAAAAAGAGGGACTAGGTACCAGAACGGCATTTTTTATAATTCCCCGAATTTGTTGATTCAAAAAGGAGATCTTTCGGCCATGACTATAAATAGAATCCTTTTAGGGTTTCCAAATAGTTATTTTTTTCGGTTGGAAAAGAGGAGGGTATGAAGGAGAAGAAAGCAATTGGTGAATTGGAGAAGAAGAGTCACAATTCTGGGGACGGAGCATGACAATTCTAATTCATAAACTAGTTTTTGTTTTCTTTTCTCATCATGTTTAATTTAGAACTTTAATTAGGATTTTGTTTAGTTTCATTATGAACTAAATTTATTTTTCTAGGGTAACGATATAGCCAGATTGTGAATGTTCAAAGTCATCATGATTTAATTCAATTTCGATGTTTATTCATATCTATGCTGAATGTTAATATATTCTTAATGCTTGTGAAAGTGTGTGCGCCATTTCCCATTAATTTGTGGTCCAATTTGAGATTAAGAAGTGATAGTTGGATTAGACTTTGATTAAATACCATGAGATTGTTATAGGATTGAGATATCTATGAGATTTGTGTGATGCTCTGAATTTTTTGTTATTAATAAATTATGATAAGTTTGGAGTTTGAGACCGAGAGGTGAAAACTGACTTGTTGTGATTGTTTGTTAATGTTTGAGAAAGATTAGTGATTACATTAGGGAAATTTATCATCAGCATAGGAATAAGTGTTCGTTGATTAAATTTGATGATTTGAGCAGGATAAATCCGGTAAAATCAGAAACTCTAGATGTCTTAATATATTGAATTTCTCCTCGCTATATTCATGGATTGTAGTAAATAATTCTCATTGTGAATAATATTTTTTTATCACTTTATTACTTGAACTGGCTTGTACACTTACAAAAATACCTATCAAATAGATAAAATTTTTAAGAAGATATAGATATTTATTTAATTTATCGTTTTGTCTAAATCTGTAAGGATTTTCAAAGTCTAATTTAAATTTAAAATTTTAGGATGTTTATATCAAATTAAAATTTTTTTTAGGTATGAAAATTTGAATTTTTTTTTGAAAGACATTTAAAATTTATTTGATTATTCCTTCAACAGTATTTTTCCTTTTTAGTTTACTTTTTAAAATTTTTTATAATCATTATTTCTTTTGTCATTATCATTATACTTTTAACTATCATTATCATAATAAATTTATCATTATCCTTATTATTGCAGGATTCTTGTACTCTAAGATATTATTATTAAAGGATTCTTTCCGGGATTGTTGCCCTTTTAAAAAGAGTTTAAATAAAAATGCATTCTTCTGAGATTGTTCAGTTGTTATCATTTTATTGTTCTTATTTCCTATATTTGTTGTGCCCTCAGATTTACTGTCGAGTTTATTTTAATCTCCTTTGTTATTTCCCTTTTCAAAAAATTATGATTTTTTCGTCGACTACGTCATTAATGTCCACATGTACCTGTATTTTGAAAAATAGAGGTTGTGCATTCTGAACTATTATATATGTATTTTAAAAAATATGTATAAATATATATAATATATAGATTCACCTCACATACATTGAAAAAGTGCTATTTTTAAAGATGATAGAGCACATATGACGCACATAAATAGTGCAAATTCGTCGATTTCTTTAAACTCTTGACTAACCGAATTTAATTAAAGTTCACTCTCCAATTTTTTTTACTCATAAGCAAGTACTCTAGGAAGTAAATATGCGAGATATTTACTAACCACTAATTTATTTTAGAGCAAGAGCGTTTATTAACCCATAAATAAAATACTTAAAGTTAAACCAAGTGATGACTCAGTAATTTTGTTCCAAAAAAAAAAAAAAAACTCATTTGGGAGGGTTAAAATATATATAAATTTATAATTGGAAGGACGAATTATGTAAAGTTCGATAGCATACTGATACTAGTGGTATAGTTTGGAGAGGAACTCATAAAATATATTCTTGGTTTTTTTTTTTTCCGCTTTATTTGCCGTTTTGTTCACCTCGCTTCCACGTTTTACCACTATCGTTTTTAGTTGATGTTTATCGACTTGACACATTTTGCTTAGATTTGTGATTATTTTCTTTTTTTTTTTGTGGCGGGGGGGGGGGGGGGGGGGGGGGGGGGGGGGGGGGGGGGGGGGGGGGGGGGGTGGTGGGGGTGTTATTGTTCATTTTTATGTTGATTTATAAATGAGTCGTTTCTATCCGTTGTCAATTCTCCAATTGAGGTCGTTTTTTGCCTACAAATTGTTCTTTGGGTCAATGCCTTTAATCAGCTAATTGTCGTTTTTGCGGATTTTGGCTATTTAAATTTCAAGTCGTTCACTGCGAATGTTGTCCTTTTATTGTGTCGTTTACTTATGTTTTTGGATTGATGTCGCTTGGTTCATACTTAATGATGACGTGGTTTCAATTAGTGTCGTTTCTTTCATTATTGTATGTCAATTTTATTACCTCGTACTGTTGTCTTTTTGTTTGCATGTCGTTTTTCACTTATGTAGTTTTTTTTTGTTTTTGTTTTTTGTTTTGTTTTGTTTTTTTTTTTAGTTTTTGTTTGTTTGTTAATGTCGTCTCATGTTGCTGTCGTTTCCTGAAATTGTCGCTGTGAGGTTATTGTCACTATGACGCCGGGATGGTCGTTTATCTTCATGATGTCACGTCGTTTCTTATGCTTTAAAGGCATTTGTCGTTTTTAATAATTTTCGTCTCTTTTCTGTTGATGTCCTTCAATTGGACCTCTTCACGGATTAACATAGAAAACTGTTAACCTATACAGCACGTTGTGATTTAATTCTATAACTTTTCATTCAATTAAATTTGCTCCAAAATGGAGGAGTAAGTTCTAGCTTTTGAACTTTACAACAAATAAACTTTTTTTTTTTTTCAATTTAATATTTTTTCCTGAAATTACAGTAAAAATACATCCATTGATGAAGAATCGTATAACTATGTATTATATGTAAAATAAGTCTTATATCTGACAGTCGTATACGTCCAACAAATATATATATATATATATATATTTCTTTTTCCCCCAATCATGCAATTACTAGCTAGAGGCCAAAAGTAAAGAGCGCCTAACACTCTCCAAACCAGGCTGAAATAGGGATATATCATTGCAATCCCAGTAGAGGATTTAGTTTTGTTCCGAGAGCTAACTTTCATGAAGATTCCGCTAATCAAATGAAATGATAACTCTTGTCGATTACCAAAATAATCAGAAAACAAAGTTCTTGATGGTTATAATTCTTCACGTTCTTCCTTGTTTTCACACAATTCTGAAATATGAACTTGTATCAAGAAACATCATCTGCTCCAATGTAGGAGCGATTTCGATAGGGCCCATCTTCGAGGTTGGGCGGGTAGCTGTTGCAAAGGAGGAAAGCTGAGAAAAGAAAAGTGAAGGCAAAGGGAAGCGTGGACAGTGAGGTGTTTTTTCGTAGGACATTCATAAAATTCGACAACTCAACAGTGATGATTTGTGATACAGTTGTCGACATGGTTCCCTGCATAATTCTAAATATCAATCGAACATTATAAGTCCTGTTTCATTCTTGGATACTGAAGTTTTTTATGTGCACATACACTTCACTACATTCATATAAATGAGAGTTGGAATCTACATTCATATATATACTAATCATTTGGGCCTTCCTCACAAAAGCTTTAAAATAGGAAGCAACTAGAATTATCATCAAAGAACAAAATCAAGTAAGTAACCAGAATTACAGACTTCTGTTCTTACTAATTAGCTTAATTAAAAGGGAAACATGAAAAAGCAAGAGAGTCCGCATCAATTATAATCTAAAATTAATATGGAATAAACTTGGATTGGAGGTTTCAAAAGCTCTAACTGGATGGTGGCAGAGAAGGAATAGTAGTAGGCCACCAAGGATGCACCAGAGGAAAGACACACGAGCCGTATGTACCTCTGTAAACAGGCTCAACATCGTCACTCCCAATTTTGTATTGGAAAAGATCCTGACATTCGGTTTCACGATTATCACCACTTGTTAAGAAAACCGCGTCTCCATCATCGGGATGAAGTGCAACAAGAAACAACAGCGCGCTTTTGTCGGTCCTTTGAAAACGAACATGATGAACCAAATCCCAAGAGGCATTGCGGTGATCGTCAACAAGTTCCCAAGCTTTCAGGACATAGGAGTTGGACCTCTTAAGGAAATAGACCTGCGCAAGCCTCAAACGACCACGAACCACTCCAAGCCGTGCTCTCTTAGAGTGACCGTACCCAAAGCCTCGGGCAAACTCCACTGGCAAGCAAATCAAACGGCATCGTTCTTCTTCCAAATCGTCCCCATCCTTGAAGGCGTTTAACGCAACAATTCCTTTTAACAGGTAATCCCCCAATGCCCAGTACAAAATTCCGTTGTTCCCAACCGATGTGGCATGCCAATCATATAATGTCTCTGGAAACTGGAGCGTCGATTCGGTCCATTGTCCGGTCTCAGAAGAAAAGACCGACACACTAAACGTCGTGCTGGACATGGAGTCATGAAGCCTAGAGATTAGCACGACCCTGTATTTGATTCTACAATTACAATAATTGTTAGAATAGGAATATGAATATGACCCTCCAAATTGTGAGTTGCAGCTGCAATTGGGCTTGCACACAAAACCACACCCATGAAGAACCGGAAAGTTGCGGGTCCAAGGGAGCAAAATCCATTGCCTAGTTAGAGGATTGCAAATACAGAATTCCATCATGTTCGGCATAATCAGCAACAAGTCGTCGAAGGACGATTTTATAAACCCGCTCGGCCAAGGCAAGAAATCAAGATAACCACCATGACCATGACCATGACCACCACCAGTAGTAACTAAAGTTACCTTTCCATAGTGGAGAATTTTTGACTTGTCGGAGAAGAAATTGTGGCGTGGAGAGTTGGGACAGTAGGAGAATTGAAGACCGCCGGCTCGTGTACTGTAGTAGCCCCTCATCAACAGAGTATAGGGCAAGTGTTCTTCTACTTGTTTTCGTTCTTGTTGTTGTTGTCGTTTGAGGCGGTGATGGTGATTGAATTTGTGGATAAAGTATAAGAAACCTAGTGACCGAGAGGTAACGAGAGAGAACCACCGCTTGCAGACGGTGCCGCACTGGATTACGCTTTTGGAATGGGGAAGTCGGAACAATATCTCCTGCAAAAGGTCGTCCGAGACGACCGACATGAATTTGGAACCGGCTTCTGATACTGCAGCAACACTTTCCGCTGCCGATGAATGTGATGATGATTCTCTTTCTCCATTTATAATCCGAATCCTCTCGGATTGTTGTCGTTCTCCATTATTAGCCCGTTGCTTGCATATTCTTTTCTCCGTCGGCCTTTCTGATTCATCTCGTGTTTTCTGTCCAAGCCTAAGCCTTTCCGATCGTCGTTTTCCTCCAAGCTCCAACATCATGAATATGTGAGACGACAGGACGGCTGTATGACGAATGGATATACATATTTACACACACACATATATATATATATATATATATATATATAAATAGAGGTCTTTTAGGGTTCTTTACTTTTTAAAGTTTGAATTTTTGGTTATTTTCTTTTCTTTTCTTTTCTTTTTTAATTAACTATTTTTAACTGCATATTTATTTAATTTTTAGTTCAATTTTTAATAGATAAATATTCCGGGAAAATACATTTACATAAATTTAAATATTATTATATTAATATGAGATAAATATTTGATATTAGATTAATATGATATAATATAAAAATAAAATTTGTGTTATGTTTATTAAGGATAAAGAATTTGTGTTACGTTGATCAATTTATGGAAAAAAAAAGAAGATGATTATTCAGATAATTATCTCTAAATAATTAATATCATTTGAATTTTTTTTAAGAGATATTCTTTTACTTTTAATTATACCAAAATGATAATTGTCGTTTTTAAGGTTGCCATGCGAAAGAGGAAGGGTGTAGTTTAGAAATAATAGATCAGGATTATTCATGTTCATTAAGATAAAATTTACACGAGTGTAGAGTTTAGATCCCTTTTTTTTTCTTTTTTTTTTTTTTTTAAATGTCATGTTTCCTTTTTTTTTTTTTTTTAGGCTGTCACGTTTCCTTTGTTTGTTCCTTATTCTTGTATTAGTTTCCTTTTGTTGTTCATTTTCTAATTGTGCTTAATTGTCTACCTATAAATGGATGATCAAGCTATATCAATGTAATACAATTCAGATTAGCATAAGTGAATTAATATTTCCTTCATTATTCTTCTAAATCGCTTTACCATTATCTAAATCCTTCCCCTTCTCTTCTCTCTTTTATTTTAATTTAATTTATTTTACTTTATTTCTCTATTTCCTTCAAATTCCTTTCTATATTTTTAACTGTAAAGGACTAGTTTGGTAAAGTTTTTCTAGAAACTGCTTTTGGTTTCTCAAATCCAAAGACAACTTTTGGAATTGTTTTGATAATCTGTCAGAATAGCTTCCAATCTCCGAAATTACTTCCTGTCAAAGCTAAAAAAATATTGCTTCTGACAAAAGTTATTCTGAGTAGATCTTAAAATTTGTAATATAAATTTAAATTAGACATTATAAACTTCATTTAATATTTTTAGTATTTATTAAATTACTTTAAAGACTATTTTGACCTCAAAAGCTCTTTGGTTCCAAACACTTGAAGAGAAGCCATAATTTTTACTTCTCTTCTTCAACTGGTTAGAAACAAAAGTAAAAGCTCTGCTAAACAGGTCATTCTATCCGTCTCTTCTCCATTTTCTTTCCAAATTCGTTTTTCTCTCTCTAGTTCAACGTCACGTCGTTTCTTCAGATTGTTGTTGTTGTGAGGAGATGCCGCTTATCAGTCGTTTAGCCTATTTATGTCGCAATTCTTATGCCTACGTCGTTAGTTAAGGCAATTGTCGTTTTTAGTATTGTCATCGTTTTTTGGTTGATATCCTTCAACTGTACCTCTTCATGGATTTACATGGAATGTAGTAACCTATAAAACACTGTGATTAAATTCAGTGACTTTACATTCAATTATGGCTTTTTTTTTACATCAGAGCACCTTAAACTTGTTGCATAGTTGTAATTTATACTAAGAACTTTTAATTTTAGCAATTTGTACCCTAAATATTTAAATCTACAGCAATCTACCTCAATTATAACAATGCCAATTTTTTCAATGAAAAATGACAGTTTACTTACACATAAGTCGTTATTTAATGGTACAAAAAGGTTTTTTAAAAAAAAATCAAAATCGAACCAAATTTAAACATAAAATAAAATTAATTCAGATTTTTTTATTTTAATAAACCTAATTAAAAACTTTACCTTAATAAATCTAATTAAAATAGATAAAAATAATCATTTACGTAATTAGTTAACGATTCATAAACAAATCACTTCAATTTCCTTTAATAGATTAAACATAGGCATCAATTGGGGGAAATTATTACATATTCCAAAATTTAATGTGTGAATTGTTAAAATTAAAAATTTATGAATGCAACAAATTCAGAGTGCATGCATCGGTGTAAAATGCCTTGTTATATTTGGTCCAAAACGGAGGAGTAAATTCTAGTTTTTGAACTTTCAACAGCCACACCTTTTTTTTTTTTCAATGCATATTTTTGCTGAAATTACATACTTTCATTGATTAAGAATTACATAACTACATATACATATACATGTACATATACATATACATGTACATGTGTATATATATATATATATATATGTTACATCAAATTATTAATCACTCTAACTTAACTTGGCACTTATAAGCCCTTGAAGTGACCCAATCAAGCCAACTACAGTCACAAGAAAGCAAACAAAGCTAAATGTCCTAAGAACAATCCATTTTCTAGTCCAAGGACTGATTTTTTTTTGGATGAAGTACATTTCCACAGGGAAATATATAGCTAGAGGCCAAAAGTTTAAAGCCCCTAAAACTCCCAAAACTTGGTTAAAATAAGGAAATATCATTGCAATCCCAGTTGTAGACACCACATAAGCTGTTCTGAAGCACAACCTTAGAGGATTTAGTTGTAGTGTTGGTAACAATGGCAACTTCATGTTGTAGAAATTGTTCACAAATCCGCTATTTGGAAACTTCCTCCCGAGCCATTTCTCCACAACTGCAAATACTGGCTGGCTGTAGATCTGAAATACGAAATCGTTCGGAAAATAACATAAGTATGCATTGCACTCAACGATCATCATTACTGGTTTTTAGCTAGTTCTAGATTGAAGTGTGCGACTGCATAGGAAAATGTGTTGCAAATCTCAACTCGAATACTTAAAAGTCAGTTCAAGATTTTTATTTTTCTTTCCTTAAGGAAAAATGCTAATGATCATCACTATTAGTTTTTTAACCAGTTAGAGATTGACATATGAGACAATGTTTGTCTTCTAATGGTTCACCTATGGCGATAAATAGCATTGCCTTTTCGTTATATGTCGAAACATAAGCCATAATACAAGATTAAGAGTGAAATCAAGATAAAATTAGTGGAATTACCTGGTATCCTCCCACCAAATGAAGAACAATGCAAGCATTAGCAAAATCAATGAGCCAGAAAGGTTCATAGAATCCAAATCCTGTCAAGAGGTTCCCCGGCGTGTTATTCCCAAAAGCCGCGTATCCAAAGCATCCACAACAGAGGTAGAAAAAGGTTGTCACAAATATTGCAATCATTGACGCCTTCTTCATGGTCTTGTTTTCTGCCGGAGGCGATTTCAATGTGTCCTTCATTCAAAAAAAAAAAAAAGAAAAAAAAATCCCATAATCTGATGAGCATGTAAAGAAGAAATTTAATCAACTTTTCAGTTTTCATATTAGAATCCCATTGAAGCAAACCTGAATCTCAAGAAGAATAATGGAGTATGGATAGGCAAAAGCGATGTCCCCAAGTGCTTGGAAGCATAACCATAATTTGTTGGCCACACTTGAGGCTGGAATTCCAGTAATGCTCCCACGAATTTCTCCATCCTCTGCGATTACAAAAACGTGTACGGACTAATTTGGCACTCAAGAAATGATTCCAGTCAAAGCCATAAAATATAATTTCTATAGAACTTCATTCAAAAATATTTCATTACATGTTAGAAAATTTACATATTACTTTTGCGTCGTTAAACTCTTCTAAAAGTTCCTTGTCTTCTACCGCCTAAAAGCATAAGCAAAAGCTATGCTAAACGGACCCTTAAGTCATATTAGAAGCAAAGTAACTAGATGACCAAAATTGAATTTATGAATAGCAGAGAGAAGCTGACTTACCTATGACTTTAGCAAAGCCAAGCCCAAATCCAATAAAAGCATAGGCAAAGGACATGATTGCAGCTATAACAGAAAGCCATTCCATGTTATGGAAATCCGGTATTTGTGACATCACAATCTGAAGAACTCCAAACAACAACATGTACATAGTATCCCCATACGAACACGCGGCCTGATGCCCCTTTTCGTGGTAACAGTTCGATCTTTGAATTGCTCTGCATTCAAAACAACCAAAACCAATGAAAAACCGAAACTAAATGTGCACGTTCCAAGTTGTTCCCTTAACTTTTAACTCCACGTATCACTTTCCGCCTTTAAAATAGACCAAAGGACAATTTTTGACACTTGTCCTGAGACTATGGGAACGTATCATGCGTTTCAAAGTTCAGAGGGCAACTTGTTATACGAACTAAAGTTCGGGATTAAATGCAATATATATATATATATATATATATACATACATATGTATATATGTTGCAACTATAGAGGAAACTACCTCATACTGGTTGCAGTGGTAATCACATAGGCAATACCAGTCCCATACATGCTCAAATATTGGAGCGACCCACAAAACCATGTCTGAGTTTCACCTGAACTTATAATAAGAAACTACATCAAACAACTACTTGAATCCTATTTTGAACAACAACAACAACAACAATAGAAGGGTATGCGTCGATTTTGATCTTCACTACCGAGATTCAATCTCACGGCATCGATGTAAGAGTGGTTTCTCTTCCCAGTCACAGGGTCAGGTGACCTGTAACAATCAGAAAGAAGATGGGAAGAGACATAGGTGATAATGGCGAAACAAAGCAACGCAATCGGCCCTCCAATCCATCCCAGCTGCGAAGTACTCCACGCCAGAGACAACACCCCGGCGCCAATAACCGCGGTGATGATGTGAGCCACACAACTGAACAATGTCCCTGATCATAATTAAGTTGCCAAACTGAGTCTAAATGAAATTCTCAACGGCATGATTGAGACCTCGAAAAAGTACTTTACCGGTTCTTAGCTGTCCATCATCGTCATTGCAGGATCTGCTATCTAGTTCGAGAGATTGATCGACCGCCATAGAATTAGTAACTTGCAGCTAGCTAAACCTGAGAATTGACACTGTTGTAAAGGGTCTGAAACTAAGAACAGATTCTGATCACCTCATTCACATGGGTGATGCAATGACTGTTGAGGAAAGTCTTCGGCATATTCTGCTCTTTCCCGGTAAGCTGGGACAAATGATAATCCTAAATTATTTGGTTAGGTGTTTGTGTCTCTGTTTGTGCATCTGGCCATGTGTTTGTCTCACTGTAAGGACAAAACCTGCTCTCAGCAGCTTTGTCTTAGTGTCAACTTGATTTATTTTACCATAAGTTGAGAAGGACAAGTACTATAGTGAAAAAAGAAGACTTTGGTGGTCGCAACTATGGGGCCGAACCACCCATGGCTGAGTGGAGCTTCTGTCTCAGTGAACTTTTTTTTTTTAAATCTTTAAAAACGTTTTTAGTATTTTCTCATTTTTTTCTCCACTCAAAATTGATCACCTAAGTTCCTTAAAACTTTATCTTTTAAGATATGCTCCCTTTAAAATAATAGGCTGGCTCTTGCAATAAATCTACACCCGTCAATGATGAGGTTCAGTGTTAAATCCCTCCACCCCAAATTCATGATTAAATAAATATTACTTTGATTTGAAAAAATAAAAAATAAAAAATAGAGCAAGTTAGTCATGAAACTTACATACTCCAAATTTAACCGTCATAAGGGTTCATACAAGGGTAGTGTTGCTATTGGAGAAGGAACTTAAACTACATAAATTGCAATTATATGCTTATATATAGGTGACTAACAAAAGTATTGTGAAGGAAGAGTATAGTAATTAAACTAAAAAGAGTTAGTCATGAAACTTACCTACTTTATAATTACCCTTAATTAAGGGATAATTTAAGGCAATTATTGGTGTTGTAGAATGTACTTCAACTAGTGTAGACCTATCTTTGAAACCATGAAGGTCCTTTGAAGAGAAAAGCTTTCAAAAGCGTAGCTTATTAGCTGGCTATGCAAAACACATGTTTAAATAGATGGATACACCAACAATCATGGTGTAGTAAAGTCTTCCCAATAATCGAGAGATGGCGTGTCATCTTTATTTTGGCTCCCTTGGATACCAGAATCTTCTTAGAGTGGGGAACACTGCCAAGTTGTTGAATTATATATATTTATATATTTAGATATGTAAAGAAAGAAAGAAAAAGCCTAGCATCAATGGTAATGATATTTTACAAGAGATAATAAAGGTGAATGAATTTTTTATTTATTTTATTTTTTTATACACAGAAAAGTATATTATAGGAGGATAGATAGACCACAAAACCTTTAGGAATAAGATCGTAACCGATCTATCACTAAGTTATAAGGTGAATAAAGTTGAACCATAGTTATATTTGTCATATAAATATGGGAGGTTACTAAAGGGTAATGAATCTAGATAGATCCAAATCCAAATAATTAAAGGAATCTTCTGTCAATTTTCGCATTGGAATTTTGTTGCCCACTTTTTTTTACTTTCTTTTGAGGACCAAATATCAAATGTCCTTTGTGAGGGATTGGTTGGCTAGTCTTCTTCCACTAACAAAGTAAACAGTTGAAAACAATGGTCTATTTGTCCTTCTCATTTGAAGCTACTGATGTGGCCAAAGACCTAAAAAAATGCTTCACCAATTTGCTCCTAAGAAGATGAAAAAAAGAAAAAAGAAAAAAAAAAAATTTGATAACAACAATAGCTAAAAAAAAAGTTGGATTCTAGTTCCATCATTGCCAAATATTGCATCCTTTTCTTAAGGTTGATCTCGTTGTTAGCCCTGATCTACGATTTGTCATGTTAAAGTCATCCCGTCAAGAATCCATAAAAAAGTGATGAAACATGGCACATGACAGTCATATGTCATGGTTTAAGTATGCTTTTTGTTCTTTCATTGTCTTCCTCCGCAAGTGTATTTCCATCCCTTTTCACTATCCTAAGGCTTAAACCAAAAATGTTATGCTACAACAAATCATGTGGTGTGGCCTTGAGCGTGTATCTCCTTGCATATCCGGATCTACCAAAAGTATGGGTAGATCTCAGAATCACAATAATATATATATATATATATATATATATAGAAAAATGATAAGTATTTGGATGTGACCACAACGGTTGTAAGTAAGCAGCATCTGAATTTCTTATCTCCTTGCTAGGAAAATCAAGACAATATCAGACAATATCCATTTATTTCTTTTGTCTTTTATTTTCTTTCCTCCCTCTAGTTTTCAACTTTAGGACATCCAAACATTGCCCTGCCTTTCTAAGTTATACTTTTTCTCCTTCTTTTCGCTGCTTTATTGTGGAAAAACACTAAAAGTCACCGAAATCGTGTAGCAGCGTGGGATTCAGTCTGTCACGCTTTTTCTCACACGGAAACTTTGTTCTATCATCACACACATGCGTTGATACAGCACTACTGTGAGGAAGAGTTTTTGCGGCCCAAGCTAATAGAGGCCCAATTCAAACAGGTTGGGCCTGACACTGAAGGGTTTCAACATGTCATTCTACATGATAGCTCTTGGCCCAAAGCAAGCAACATTCAAGGCGAAAGTCCCAAGCTCATAAAAAATCACTTTTTTGTTGCAGATTTTAACAAGAGCTCTTATGATGATCTGAGGACTGGTAGGACTAAGAGCAATGGTGAATCTCGGTTACCTCACAAATAGTGGGTCCTACCTGTGTGTGAGTGTCGGGATGAATCCCATTTTTCTAGAACTAAGCTAATTATCTGGAATTCGAAACCGTTTGATAGAAGAGGGAAACAAATTGAAAATAAAACCATTTTTGTCAAACAAAAGATGAAAACAAATTTCTCCCAAAAAAAAAAAAAAAGAAAAAAAAGAAAGAAAGAAAGAGAAAGAAAGGGTGTTAGTGAGAAATGTTACCTAATGCTACCGGCTGATGTAATGGTATAGGCAATTCCAGTGCCATAGAAGCTCTCATAGGCAAATGCTCCACTCACATATTGCCATTTCTCCCCTACAAATATCCAACATATACCAAAATATACATTTTTATATATATTAGTAAAAATATCTGCGGTAATTTTTTGATGTTACTATTGTCACAAAATTTCAAATCTAAATATGCCCTGCATATAACTAGCAACAAAAATATGCCATGTAAAATGCAAGAGGAAATCTTCTTCTTTTTTTTTTTTTTTTTTTGGTAAATAGGATCATATCATGTTAAATTCAGAACCTTTTCCTTTTCTTTTTAATGAATCAGGTTTGTTAAGAGAAAATAAAGTCATCTCAATTAGATTGATGCCTCTGTGTTCATTCTATCCTATGACGAATCACTAATTTTGTCAAAAGGCCAAAAAAAAAAATATATTAAAAAATATTTTATCTTTTCTTCATCAAAATTTTTTTGTTTCTTTTTTTTTTTTTTTTTTTTCAGAGGACAGCTCGACTTAAATTAGTGATGGGGACCAATCAAAGGACCGGGCCTTTCCTCTTTTGTCTCCACCAATGAAATCAAATAGCACTTGTCCATGTGGATTTTTTTTTTTCACCCTTTTGCTAAAGTAAAAAAAAAAAAAAAAGTAAAAAAAAAAGGAACTTTTGGAAAGTAAAGCAAAGTTACAAAAAGATAGAGTGTGGTGTATATAAGTAATCTCTACTTTTGTTGTCAGTGTGATGTCTATTTATTTGACTTTTCTAATATATAATAATGACGTAACACAAGGATCTGTTATAAGATTCACCGTACTACTCTCGGCCTACCACTTAAAATTTGTGGTTTTTAAATGGGATTCAATGTACTAATACTAGTATGAACATATTTTGTGAGATTAATTCAAATTTTAAACCTTATCAAGGAAAATAGATAGTCTCACTACTTAATCAATGTTTTATCTTCGTTGTCTTAAAACGATTAAAATTTTAATATAGCAATCACAACAATATTGAACATCAAATCACGTAATATTCTTGAATGATCATCGCATCAGACTAGCGTAACAGTTTGTCACTAAGGCAAATAATGGAACCACCCTATAAAAGGGATGGAAATTAAAGAAAGATGCTAATTGTTGCAACGTGATTATCATTGCAGGTTTTTCAACGTGCTAGAGAATGATATATAAAATTATGTGAAATCATATATCGACATTAACGAGTATTAATTTGTATATGAATTTGTGATTGATTAAAAAAGATATGGTGATGTACTATTATTGTTCAAAATTAAAGTTACCTAAGTATAACTTGACGGCTTCAGCATAGGAAGGGCAACGAACAGGGCCAAATTCAGGATCAGGGCATCTGTAGCAATCACTGATAAGGTTCGCAGAAACGAGTGTGATCAAGGCAAAGACGATTATACACAACGGACCGCCGATCCATCCTAATTGAGCCACACTCCATGAAAGAGATAACACGCCTGCTCCTATCACTCCTGTTATTATATGGGCTAATGCAGTCCATGTTGTTCCTTTAAAACAAGTAATTCCAATTACCAAATTAGGCATTTATCATTGGACATACATAAAACAAAATGGTTAGAAAAAAAAAAAAAATTTTTTTGACTACTCTCTCCATAGGAAGTGGAAAAACAAGCCCGAAAGCTATTTGTAATTAGAGAATTTTTACGGTAAAATTTTTTTATTATCGTTGGGAACTGTATTTTAATTATTATATTAATTTTTTAATAATTTAATTTATAATAATTATGTTAAGAATTTATAATACATGATATATAATTATTTTTAATTATAAATTAGATGATTAAAAAATTAATGTAACGAAAAAAATAGTTATTCATACCAACAAGAGTATAAAATAAATGTTTAAAATTCGCTTGTAGTTATGGAAGAAGGGTCGTTGGAATAGTCTAAACTCAACAGACACGTGTCAGTTTGATATTTCTCTCTCTTCACGGTTTGATATCGCTCTCTCTCTCTCTCTCCACCAAACACCTGCCCATCTAAAATCCTAGAGCATCAGATCTGCATCTACTCTACAACTAGTTGATTCTTTAAAGAAGAACCTCAAAACAAATATCAGAGATTAAAAACTAAGAAACTATCTTTTTTTGGGCATTTAAATCCAAGAAAATAGTTGTGGAGAAGATAATACAAGAATTATTTATCAAGAAAAAAAACTAAAATGAATAATGGGTTGAAGCGGAATTGGAATTTCAATTACCTGTTCTCTTCACAACTTCATTGGAATCGTGATCAAGATCAGACGATGAAGAAGAAAAGCTTCCAAGAATTGGTGATTGTTCTTGATCATGATCATTATCTTCTTGACCACCCATGTTTTCTCCTCTTCCTCAGAAAGAAGAAGCTGAAAAAGACGAGGACAGAGACGAAGATAAAGCTGTTTGTTTTAATTAATTTCCCACTTTATGAACGTATAAAGAAGGAAATCAATAAAATATAAATATAAATTATAGTAAATAAATAAAATGTTGACATTTCACTAGTTTAAGAACCACCTTGATGGAAAATGGTGGACAGGTTTGTTAAGCACGTTGGAGTATGGTGGTTGGATTTATAGATACATTCCTTACACGTTCATATATTCATTCTACGACAGCAAGCCAATAAATTACTAAGGATCATGGTTGCCCACATGTACTCGTATATCTCTAGCAGTAATTATGCATTTGATTTTATTTTTAACTATTAAATTCAAATTCTCTCGTTTAAAAATCTAGTAATAATAATACATTTGATTTTATTTTTAACTATTAAGTTCCAATTTTCTCATTTAAAAAAAAATTACAGACTTAAATGAGTCGTAATTCCACACGATGAGGTCCTAAATTCCAATCTCTCCAATTCTCAAAAACAAATAAATAAAAAAACAAATTCTAACTTCATCAACTAATGTGATGTTACAAATAATTTTTTTGGTGAATAATGTTACAAATATAATTGGGTCAGGTCTTTTTGAACACTTGGTTTTCTTTTATAAACAGTGGAGATGGGGGAAAATGGTACGGATATTCCCTTTTTAATTAAATTAACCAACATGATATTTGAGCTATTTTTTATTAATAGGCATTTAAAATAATAGTACCTTAGTATTAAACTTTGCATATACTAATAAGAAGCTAACAAATTCATTGCAACTTGAACTGATATTAAAAAAAAAAAATGTACATCTACCATTATTTCCTTAACAACTATTATGACGTGTCCAAAATTGATTCACTAAACGAATAACAAGGTAGAAAAATAGATAGAAAATCCAAGTCCGTAACAAATTATGGAATAAAAGTCAATGAGACTCGCAATGGGGCGAGGTGGGCGCGGGTATGCCTCCTCCACCTCCATAACCGCCTCCCTTTTTACCTTCACACCTGTCCTTATACCCGCCTAATTTAATGCAGGTACGGGGGCAGATAATACCTGTTAGGGATACTATACTCATACTTTACCCATTTACCCACCAAGAATTATTCAAAAAACAAATAAATAATTTATATTAAAATTTTCGTAAATTTTAACAATGTAATTATAATTGAAAATGAAATTGAAGTATTAAAAACAAATCTAAACTTCAGGAATCTATGAAACTAAATTCATAAAGCAAACAAAAACATTAAAACACTAAATTTATTATTCTTCTATTATTAGAGAATATATGCGGGATGGGTGTGGGTATGGAGGAGCTTCCCCCACCCCGACCTGCAACCGCACGGGTGATTGATCTTAATCTCTCTATACCTGCCCTCATATATTATCCCCCATACGTGTCCCATGAGAGACAGGTACATGTGGATAAAAATATCATCCAATAATTATCTCATTTCTATACCTTTAATTTCTTCTATGGTACGAGCATTCAAGCTAACTTGCGGAAAAAAAAAAAGTTGATTTTTTTTGTTGGGAAGAATTTTGTGATAAAGAAGCAAATATTATGTTACTAGTTGTGCGTAATATAAATTATCATATATTTATCTATTTTAGTTACATTTGAGAATTTTTTTTTAATCTTGATATAATTTAATGGTCCACAACTACACAATACGAATATGATAATTTTTGGTACCATATCATAGAATTCTAGCCTTTTATTTGAGCCATTCAGTTGACGGTTTGGTAAAGTTGTAAACGTAACATATCATTTTCAATTTGTTGATGATACGATTTTCCTTCATTTGAAAGAAATGTATGACTAAATTTACACAAGTGTTTCTTTTCTTTAACAAGAAATTAAGGACATTTTTAACAAATATGAGCCTTTAATTTCCATTTATTTTGTTATGATGCAACTTCACATCAAAGATGGAACGTGGATTAGACAGTGGGCCTACGAAAACATTGGATTATTCATAGTTTTTTGCTTGGAAGATTATTCCATATTTGAAAATTTTTAGTAGTTTTTGATGGAATTTGGATTGTACTTGTCACATTGGTACACCGATCAGTATTCCCTTTCACAATCGTTATCATTGTAAATTCTACTTGTCCAACATTATACAGGCAAGAAAGAAATATCAAAGGTTATACAAAATTAACATACCAGTAATTGGTTTTAAATAGTTGGTGATCTCTTTATAAAATGAACATTTAATATCAGTCTAAAATAAAATTTAACATCTAATTTGAAAAGATATTTTGATAATCTAATAATAATTAATTTAATAAAAATAAAAATAATTCATAAAAAAAAAACTAATTTCTCGCATCGGTGGATTTGATTTGGGGGAAAGGGGGTTGGTTCCGTAGGGGCTGAGAGCTGGATTTTGAGGTCGGTGGGTGGGGGTCCGAGCTCGGCGACGGCAGCTCACAGATCGAGACGTGGGTGGTGGGAGTTCGGTGGCCAAAAGATAGCCGGGGGGAAGACCAGATCAAGAAGCAGCACGAAGGGGGGGGGGGGGGGGGGGGTGAAAGACCTAGATCAAGACTCCACTACGGCGCGGGGGGGGGGGGGGGGGGGGGGGGGCAGAGCTTGCCGGCATCAAGATGCGGGGAGGGGGAGGAAAAAGATCGAGACGCCACGATCGGCAAGGGGGGGAAGAGCTCGCCGGCATCGAGACGCAGGGGGTGACCCAGATCGAGATGTCTCGGGGGTTGGCGGGCGGGAGGTGGACCCAGATCGAGACATTACGGCCCGACTCTCTCTCTCCTCCCCTCTCTTTGATCATCTGGTTTTGGTGTTTTGTGGTTTTTCTTTATTGGTAAATAAGTAAGGAAATAAAAAATTAAATAGTATTTTAATTTTTTTATTATAAAATTCTTCCATTTTTAAGATTCTATTAAAAATGGAAGAAACTATAATAGAGTCTCTCCCAGAGTAACTACCATAACTACCGATAGAGTCTCTTTATTGAACCGTTGAGATTTAATCGAATAGTTGAATTGTTGTTGGTGTACCATATTTATTATACAATTACCTCATATTACTCTTCCCATCCCAAGTCTTCTCCATCGTCGGCGACCCACCCTAGGCCCCCCCCCCACCACCTATCGCCCCCCACCCAGCTCGGCCCCTAATCCCCTGCCCCCGGTAACCCCCGGCCCCCCCCCCCCCAGCCCACCCCAGCCCTCCCCCACCGGCCCCCCGCCCCCTGCCCCCTAACCCCAGGTCCCCCTCCCCTAACCTTCCCCCACCCAAACACCCCCCCCCCCACGACGGGGACCCCCCATACCCCTTTATCTCTCTTCCCTTTTCTCTATCTTTTCCTCTCTCTCTCTCTCTTCCCCTTTTCTTCCCCTTTCTCTCTCTCCCTTCCCCTCTCTCTCTTCCCGGCCCGCAGCCACCCCCACCCCACCCCTAACAGGGACCCCCCATTCCCCTCTCTCTTTCTTTCTCTTCTCCTCTCTTTCTCTCTCTTCTCATGTTGGGGGGGGGGGGGGGGCTATGGGCCGGGAAGAGAGAGGGGGAAGAAAGAGAGAGGGGGTGAGGCTCCCCGTCGAGGGGGACCCCGAGAGGCACCGGGGAGGGGGGGGGGGAGGTCGAGGGAGGGGGACTTGGGGTAGGGGGCAAGGGAGGGGTGTGGGGGGCTGGGGCAAGGGGGCTGGTGGGGGAAGGCTCGGGGGGGTGTGTGCCGGGGGATGGGGAGTAGGGGCCAGGGTAGGGCCGGTGGTGGGGGGATCGGGAGTGGGTCGCCGACGACAGAGAAGACTTGAGGTGGGAAAGCTAATATGAGATAAGGTGTATGATAAATATAGTACACCAATAATATTTTAATCATTCGATTAAATCTTAACGGTTCAAAAAAGAGCTCTACTGGTAGTTATTCTGGGAGAGACTCTATCACAGTTTCTCCTATTAAAAATTGAAAGGTTTTGGATATAAATGATTATAATAATCAATATTTAAAGAGTTCGGGATCTTCTTGACTAAAAAAAATAATAAAAATATGAAACAAACAATCACCTTTTAAAGAGTTGAAGGATTATTTAGACTAATTACTCTTATATTTATAGCTCTAAATCAAAGATCTTTAATATTTCATTTTTAGATCAACGCAATTTCAAATTTCCCACAAATATGAAATTGATGTTTTGATAATCAGGATATATGAATAATTATATTTATCTATAATAAATACATAATAAATGCTATATTAACATGATTATATTATTAATGATACAGTGTCGATTATGAGGATCAATTATTATATGATTTGATATTTATTATTATGTTAATTTGATATCTAACTTTACTATAAAGAATTGCATTCACTACAAAAGCTCTCTATGAATTATAATATGTTTGTTTATTCAAATGGGAGGGTCCCATTCTCAAACATCCATAATTTTATCAAATGGGTTTTGTTGTTCCATAGTGAATTGTCGTTTATTATAATTTCCAAATTGTTGATCATGTTTGTGACGTTATAAACAATAACATTGAAAATGAAGAAATTTAATCCCCATGGACTTACTTTGGGTGGTGGGGTCATTATGATTATCTCCATTAGAACTTGTTTTTAAAAAAGTCTACATATGTATGCATGCATATATATATATATATATATATATATATGCCATTAGAATGCTGGCCCTTAAACAAATAGGAGGTCTAACTTCAATTATTGGGGGGAAAAGTACAACCAAAGAAAAGGACCCACATTGCTAAAGATCAACTGACCTTAGAAGCAAACCAATGATCACATCAGAGACATCAGGGAGCCTCTCAAGTTTCTCATTCCTAGTAGTTAAAGGAGAGGAGTGAGTCGGGCCTTGAATGAAAGCACGCTCGCAATCTCTCGTGTTCTCGAGGGAAATGCCGGCAAGCTCCCTGGCTTCCTTTTACTTGAAGTTATCCAAGTCAACAATTTGTTGCTGAAGGGCATAGACCGATCCGCCGTAGTTGACAGTGCAATGCTGGAGACCTCACTTCACATCGGGGTCTTGAGTGCCCTTGAGCATGGCTGCGATGAAATCATTGTTCGCTTTGGCACTAGACAAGGATAGCTCCAAAGTGATTTAAGTGAGCCCTTTGAGATCGGCATTGGCAGCATGGGGATCGGCACCGAGGGCAGAGATGCAGAAGTCGGGAGTGTTGGTTTGGCTGCAGACTTGTTTTAGTAGAGGGGATGGTGGATCATTTGGATTGATTCCTAGAGAAGAACTAGGGCAAAGGAAAACAATGGCAAGAAGGATTTGGGATGGAGATGTCACTTTTTTTTTTTTTTTTTTTTTTTTTTTGCCCCTTTAGGATAATGAAAGATTACAGGTTCTCAAAAGGGTTTATAATTTTACATTAAACCCAAAATCAAGACCATTTTGTGCTAAGTAAAACCAATTTACCATATATGTAAACAAAACAAAAATCATTTCCTAAATGTGAAATTAAGGGTGTAAATGCAATAATACCCCTAAAAAGCAAACAAATCCGTAATAAAATAAAATAAAATAAAATCTCCCAGATTAGGAATTTAATGAATGTAAAGTCAGCAATCTATATCAATCTTTTTTGTTAATGGCAATCACTATCAAATCATTAAAAAGTCTTTCGAATGGATATGTATCCATATCATATTATTAATGTCATTCCATGTGTGGATAATATTGACAATTGCAAAACCACCCCCCCTATTTTAATTTGATTATTATAAAATAAAGAGGAAAAAAAAAAAAACAAGGAAATATAGAGGAATGTCTCAACTCTCAAGGAGTGTAAAGATTTGTCCCTTCTTAAAAGAACAATGTTAAAGGAGCATCAGTGACGTGTGTTCAACATCACACATAAAAGAGACCGGGTCGCACAACATGAGACCCGGATGTGGAACCTATTCTCAATTAATCATCACTGATGCTCCTAAAGCATTTTTCTTCTTAAACTCTATCAACCTGGCACAACACTAAAATAGTTGAGTTAAGTGGGGCAAAAAATCTAATCCTTCAAAGTTTAAATTTCTATTTCAATGTCACCCCCATAACCTGTTTCTTAGAACACTAAAAATAGAAGTAAAAAATTACATGATTATGAAAATGATAAGGCTTTTAATTCTCTTGTAATATACAGAACTCCGTCCTCCTCATCAAAGTTTTTAACATCCAAGCAAAAAGCTCAGCAAGAAACCCGGACAATGAGAATTCACTGAACAAGCACAAGCTTCTAGAAGATGAGAATAATCAAATCAAATGGTTGACAAACTTAAAAAAAAGAATAAAAGAAAATAAAATTATGTATCATATCTCTATATATATACAACAAGAGTGGTGAACCAAACCATTTGCAGGGTCCCTCCTTATTTTGAAGCAAAACATTTCATCCTGTTTCACACAGATGAGTTTCGAGTCATTGTTTTCCACAAAAACGATAGCTAGCCCTCCTGTTTAAGTTTGCCAAACTACGTTTTCAACTGTGAATCATCTGCAAGAATACCGAAAGAGTCGATGAATAAATGTGTAAAGTGTATTTATGGCAAAAAGGAGAAGAAAAAACCTATGACAAGGACAAAGCAGGTAAATTAAGTGAAGTTTTAGTTATAACTAACCATCTGAAGTAGGATCTTCATGCACAAAAAAACTTGCAGCAACGATTAGATAGCAAAGAATTAGCATTAATCCCTTAAAATAGTTAGAGGTCCCTTCCTGCAACGAAACACGGTTGCACCAAGAACAAAGTAAGGTTACGAAGCCTTCAGATTTGGATTTATAGATGACTATTAAACGCTTGAGATCCGTGGTCTCATACGAACCTGCAGCATAAAGGCTACAACCAAGACAGTTATAAAGAGTGTTGCGGTCTCAAAAAGTTGAAAGTTCAAGTCCATTGGATGCCCCATTATCCAACCAGCCACAACAGAAAACGGAATCTGCAGCAAGAAAAACAAACTAAATTTCAGAAAATGAGTGACAGCCGAAGTCCCATATCAGAATTGTGGCAGACAGATCAACGGTATTAGGTGTGGGGCTTAAAGCCCAAAGTAACTTTAGTTGGCACTTTTGGGTGAGGCCCAACGGTTTTACAAACTCATCCCAAAAACAAAACAGGAAAAGTGTACGCAAAATAATCCAAAAGTGCTAGAAATAGGCCTAGTGGTTGTATTTTCAATTTTCGAACCTTGAAAATTGAAAACAAAAAATTAGTCAGTTATCACTGCTCTGGAGTCCCCCCCCCCCACCAAAAAAAAAAAAAAAAAAAATCTCAGTTTTGCAATCTGATCTCCATTGGTTCTATTACCCAATGTGAATTCTATCTCTTCTCGCTTGGTTCTACACCTACGTTCTAATCTTTGTCTTTAAATTTAGACCTTGCCATTTGTCCTGCCATGGTTCAAAAAGACCGCAGAAGTCCATTGCCGAAGTTAGGACAAAAATCACATCACAGCCAACAAACTAAACACCCATTAACAACAAAATCACAAGCACTTCAGAGCCATATGATCATACCATGGTAACTACCCTAATCAGCACTTTTCAACTTTTTGTTTAGAACTTAGAAAGTTTAAGCTATCTAGTGGCTGCAATACTAAAAACGAAAGTAAAATACATTCCCAAAAATTTTCTAAAGCAATCAATGCTCCTGTACTTGTTTGTATAAACTATGACAAACTTTTAAAGAAGTTAATGTGATAGGTGCCTACCCCGAACATGGCTATCTGAGTCGATGAACCTATTGCCACTCCCAGAGAAATATCCTGCTGACAAAATAGAAACACTTAACAACTAAATGGTAGGCAAATAATTGAAGAAGAAGATATCAAAGAGGCTATGGGTCTACTTACCAGCTTGTCCTTCATGGCAAACATAATAGCACTTGCGTGCTCCGCAGCGTTGCCCACAATTGGAAGCAAAATAACACTAATAAATGCAATAGGAATGTTCAATGCTACGGATGCTCCCTACAAAAAACAGTTAGCAACTTAGAAATCTGAGCACAACATGAAACAAAAAGAACTCAAACTGCAACAGTTCATTCAATTGCAGGACAGTCGAAACGAAATCAAGTTGGTTATAAAACTTGTAAAAATCATCAAATGCAGTTAAGGAACCTAGATATGTGGAATTTACAGAACACAAGTTACAAAACGGCAGTATGAAATTGGTAACCGACCGGATGAACCATATTTTCAAATTTTCCAACCTGGCCAGATAATATTGTCTATGTAAAGGGCTCACGCCGTAATGAATTCAACCTTTCGTTAGCATCCAGGACTACATATACACCTAATGCATAAATGATCCTCTATCCAGGCTTAAAAACGCACATAGGACCCACACTTATGACCATTTTGCTAACTCCCCTTTAACTAATTGTTTCGTATTTTGAACTAGGATTCCGTTTTTCGTGTAAAGTGACCCTGAACACACTTCATAAGTCTTGCTCGGCTATCCATATCTGCTAATACCGAAGAATTAGCTCAGCTCAGATACTAGCACGTCTTAAGCTTTTATTGCTTTCCCAAAACCAAGAGAGAGCTGGAATGAAGTTTTTTCTTCTTTGCACCACAAACGACATGTACTAAAAGAATAGGGAATACTGCAAAGAAACATGTACCAACTAGCTTTTCTGACAATCCTATTTCACTACACACATGTTCAAGGTTTTACTGAATCAGTCAAGGAGAAAAAGTCAGGAACCAGGCAATCATACCTCTATAGCGTTGACTAAATATTCAGATAGGATCGAGATCCAAGCAGTCATAATGGAAAGCCAAATAATCGATTCCCATTTAGAGATCTCAGGATCTTCATCATCATCTGAGCTCTCTCCATTTTGACTTCCTTCCTGTGTTCATACCATATAGATACTAATCTCATTAAAGCAAACATTCAAAAAATCCTGATTTCAAACTCAAAATAAAAAAAGTGGCATGTTGCCACCTATCAATCACATAACAAATAAATAACTAATTAAATAAGAAAAAGAAAATCAACCTCCTCAATAGGGACATATTGATGCGTCGGACTCTTTAACTGGAAGAATAGATAGGCAGCATATGCCACAAGCATGATGCAACTACTAAATCTTGAGAGTGCCAGCTCTGACTTCCCAAAATGCACCTCTGAATGCGTGTAGTGCAAGACAGCCGGGAAAAGTAGGCCCATGACAGCCATCAAAAGCAATCCCGAGTTCACAACAGCAGTTGCCTATACAACACCTTAAATCAGCTAGATGAAAGTTCAATAAAGGATTTTGGAAAAAAGCAAACTCATAAATGATATTTGCATAACAACCTTGTTAAACAACTGCTCCTTCCCATGAAAAACAAGGCCGCCACTGAAGAATGCACAACCGAGCACCAACAACATGTTTGATAAAATCGAGCCTAACAGTGACTGCTGAACTACACGCATCATTCCACTTTTCAGAGCGTATATAGATATAATCAGTTCAGTTGCATTTCCAAAAGTTGCATTTAGAAGACCCCCAACTGCAAGACCAACTTCGAGTGGTCAAAAGGTGATCCCAAATGAAGTTTAGGACGAAAAAGAGTAGAAAATGATGGTCTTTAGGGGGAAAAATGAAACTTTTGATACAGAGCTAAGTAATAAGATTGCCATAAAAATATTACCAGTAGCTCCAGTGTAAAATGCCAATTGCCTATGAGAATTTAATAATAAAAAGGGTGTCAATTAACTAGTTGAAATTCATACATTAAGTTATAATTTACTACCACTACTGAAAAGAGGTACTTACTCTGTAGCGTAACCTAAACGCTCGGCTAAAGGTGTTATTCCCAACAAGCTAAGAAAGAATACCCAACCCTGCAACCGAAGTGAAAATTAGCAACAATATAGACATACATATAGAGCACTTATCTGTGATAATGCTAAGAAGGCAGCACTAAACTCACAAGATGGCCAGTCAACTTATAGACGAGAATTGCTAATGGCCCGAAAGGCATAAGCAAGTTCAACTTATTTGAGAAAAGTACAATTTTTATGCTCCTATATACAGCACTCGCTTTCATGTTCTGGACACGATCTTGCGACCCTCCAGGAGATGATGATCCTTGTTCGGCTGATTGAACAGAACACGTCTTTTGTGCTATGGTTTCCGGACTACATAGACTCTCATTGTCAAACTCGTTCACTGATCCATTTTCCATTGAACCCATCTATCATAACATTCAAAAGCATAATCACTTTCAAAAGGGCATCCCTAAGCATATACTGATGGCATTCCAATAATTCACTACCATAATCTTCCGAAATGATAGAAAAGAAATATTATATACATATATAATTTATATGTTAACACTTAAGTACAACCACTTTTTGGAGGGCGCTTTCCTAAACATGTACTAATGACACTCCAACAACTCATTAGCATAATATTTAAAGAGAATAATAACTCATTTAAATCTAATTTTTCCCAAAAGAGGTTCAAATTCAGTCACATATAAAAAGAATTATAGGAATAATAATATTAATGATAATGAAGGAGAAACTTACTTCAACTTGAGATTGGATTCCCACCAAAGACTTAAATTCCATATTCTTAAATTATCTTCAAAACAAAAATATTTGCCAACAACGAGGAAAGAGCATCACTGCAGAACTGAGAAGACAACATACATTTCTCCAAATTGAAAAATGAAAATTCCTTTAATCTACAAGTAATCTGATACAAGAAAACTAAATTAGCAAGCTTTACCCAAGATTAATCAAACTGAAAGTAAATCAATAATTCATCCAAATACAAATATTCTTGAACCATTTAAAGGATCCTAATTTTCAATCCTAATCACAAACCCAGATCCAAGTTTGAACCTTTTTGCACTACCCATCAAAGGGTGTTAAAAAGAAATAAGTAAAATTTTAATTTTTGACAGAGAGTAAATACAAGAAAAGGCTTAGGAAATAACAATTAAAACCAAAAAAAAAAAATATTAAAACTGAAAATCGAATCTTGAAGTCACCGGAGAAAAGCAAAGAATAATCACCAAGAGTAAATTAGGATTTTGAGAAATTAGAAATGAAATTAAAACAGAAACAAAACTACCCAATAACGAAATAAATATAAAGAAATAGTCAAACAACGGTGTGGGATCTGCCAAAGGACAAAGCTTTCTCTTCTGAGCTCTGAAAGCTCGTCTAAGAACTCAAACCCAACATTAAAAATTCAAAAATAAAAATTAAAAATTAAAGAAAAAAAGGTATGGATCAGAAACTTACTTTTCTTTTTCTTTTTTAAGCCAAAAGCTCTTCTTTTTTTTCTTGAGAGTAAATTGGGAATAAATAGTGAAGAAAATATGTATGTGATTTGCTTCACTGTCAGAAACACTCTTGGAATCTAATCTGCGTTTAAAGAGGGCTTTTTTCCGAGAAAGAGAAAATATATTTTGAGAAAATTCATAGTCAAAGAAAATGTTGTTCTTGGGTCAATTTCAATTAATAGAAAACCGACCCCGCCATGCACTTCTTTGTAGATATTTTCGTTTTTCACTTTCTTTTTTTTTGGGGGTTTTTTTTTTATATCTAATATAGTAATATTATTCCCTATTTAATATTCTTTTTTCTTTTTTTTTTCATTGATTTTAGAAATTTCGATTCTTTTTCTTGTTTTTGTTAACAATTTTAATATTAAAAAAAGGATTTATAACTAAATAGTTTTTTTAATTTTTTAATAAATAGTCAAAATTTTTAAAATTTAGTTAAAATTGTTAATTAATTTTTTTAAATAGTCATTAATTAACTACATAATAATCAATTCATAACGTAAATGATTGATTATTAGTCAATCATCAATTTTCATACTCAATCACTAATTAATCATTAGTTAATTAGATTTTTATTTTTTAGTGATATTATCGTATCTGCTTTTATTTTTTTTTTAGTGGGTAAATTTATATCTGCTTTCTATTTGGTTCATTGTTTTATTTAAAGGGTATGGCTGTGGTAGAGACCCTCTGAGGGTCTCTACCGGTAAAGCCATTTTTTAGACTGTTAAGATTTAATCGAACGGTTTAAATGTTGATGGTGTACGATATTTATTATACACCTAATCTCACATAATCATTCCCACCTAAAGTCTTCTCCGTCGCCGGTGATCTTCTCGCCACCGGCAACGGACGCTGGCGACTCATCCCTGACGCCGGCGACCCAACTCCGGCCATCTTCGGCCCCCAGCCCCAGACGCCGGCTGTCGGCCACCGACGACCCCATTTTCTCTCTATTCCCCTTTCTCTCTCTTCTCTTCTCTCTCTCTTCCCCTTTCTCTCTCTTCCCCTCCCCGCCGCCGGCCCCCACCCCTTGTCCCCAGCCAGCCCCCCGGCCTCCCCCACCCCGACGAACCCCCTCCCCCCGGCCGCCACCCTCCCCGGCGCCCCCATCCTTCTCTGCCTCTCTCTTCTCGCGATTCTCGCGAAATCACGAAATCGCGATTCTCGCGAGAATCGCGAGAAGAGAGAAGTAGAGGGGGATGGGGGTGCCGGGGAGGGTGGCGGCGGGGGAGGGGGGTCGTCGGGGTGGGGGGAGGCCGAGGGAGGGGGGCAGGGCGGAGGGCTAGCTTGGGGCTGGGGGGGGGATCGGCGGGAGGGAGGGGAAGAGAGAGAAGGGGGAAGAGAGAGAGGGGAAGAGAGAGAGAGAAGAGAAGAGAGAGAAAGGGGAAGAGAGAGGGGGTCGTCGGGGGGGTGCCGGGGGAGGTGGCGGCCGGGGGTGGGGGAGGCCGGGGGTAGGCGCCGGCGGGAGGGGGGGAAGAGAGAGAGAGAAGAGAAGATAGAGAAAGGGGAAGAGAGAGAAAATGGGGTCGCCGGGGCCGACAGCCGGTGTCCGGGGCTGGGGGCCGGAGGTGGCCGGAGTTGGGTTATCGGCGTCGGGATGAGTCGTCGGCGACGGGAAGATCGTCGGCGACGGAGAAGACTTTAGGTGGGAATGATTATGTGAGGTTAGGTGTATGATCAATATCGTATACTATCAACGTTTGAACCGTGCGATTAAATCTTAACTGTCTAAAAAAGTACTTTACTGGTAGAGACCCTCAGCCATACCCTTATTTAAATTTAAGAATGCTGGGTTGAGATAAATTAAAAAAGAATAAAACTCTGCCCTTATGTTGTACTAAAAATGAAAAAGAAAAGAAATGTTATTTTTTTAGTATTTTTGTGAGAAAGGTTTAAAATAAGAGATATGGTTGTGAAGAATGTAATAGTATATTCCTTAAAAAGAAACAAAAAGAAAAAAGAAACAGCCAACGGCGCATTATGGTAAACATGTTTTGTATTAAACTATTTGTGCATCATTAATATAACTTATTAATTAAGAAAATTAAGAAAAAAAAATACAAGACAAAGTTCTTTTAGAAAGTAAAGAAAATTATAACGTGATTTGCACAAATTACCCAAGATAGAAGACATGGTTTAGTTTATCTTAGACCATTTAAAAAAATTAAATCATTAAAATTATAACGGAGAAAAAAAATATACAACGATAACAGAGTTTGAAAATAAAAGAAATATATAATCTCTTATAATTGTGCAATACTAATAAAGTGTTTTTTTTTTTAATTTTAAGAACGGAATAATCGAACTCTATATTTTATGGTAAAGTCGAGTATAAAATTATTATTAAATTATATTTATAGCTATTATTTCTTGTATATATGGGTGATTAATTGTTGAAAAAGGAGAGTAAATAAAAGAGAATAATGATCACAATGATGAGGTAAAAAAAAAAATTAAAAGACAAAAATGGTTTAGTACAAACGGGGTAGTTGAAAAAATAGTAGATAAAGATTTTACTAATTTGATTGTGTTCCAATTAACGGTGACATTTAATGGTGATAATATGAACAAAATGGGAGTACTTGTGGAAAAATGAATAACGACGAGGAAATAATTCAATTAAACAGTTGCGTTTACTTTTTAATTTGCAGCAAGGGAATTAATATTCAATGGTTTATTTATGGAGTTCAATGGACAGACAGGGGATATTTAGCATTGATGCTCGTTAAATTTATCAACTTTTAATAATTTTATTTTTAAAATTTTTAATTTTGATAATTTATCTCCTGAATTTTCTAAATAATAATAATGTACCACATGTGGCTTAATTTTTCGTTAAATTAATAACAGAAAACTTACATACACCTTATGCGAAAACAGAATTCCTTGTATTTTATAAAAAATTTTCAAATCTGATACGATCTTCAATGTAAATTTTCTAAATTAAATCTTTAATTTAATATGAAATTAACTAGATAGTACAAGTTGCAACAATTTCAAAAATTTAAAACATACATTATCAAATTTAAAAATTCAAAGGGCAAATTATAAAAGGTGGCAAGTTTAAGGTTCAACAATGCTATATATATTTATATATATATATATATATATATATATCCCATTTAAGATCCAAAAGATAGAATTTGAATAATCATTCCTTTCCAATCAATCCAAATTCCTTATCTTGAATTGCATAATTTCTTTTCCAACTAGTTTGCAGTAATGTATGCAGTATGCTAGCAAAGCTGTTGACCAAAATGTTGAAGGAAAAAAAAAAAAAGAATTTTGATGGAATTCCTCTCTTTTTATCCAAATTGAAATACAAACAATACAAGTTACTATGATCCAAGCTCTTCAAGATTAAGCATAGAGATTTGGAAGATCAACCAACTATGATACAAACTTGAACGGGGGATTCAAACTCAAGATTTAAATTTTATATCTTTTAATATATTTTAAAAAATCAACCGTAATATTATAATTAGATTATATATATATAATCACGTATTTTGATAAATTGGTTTTGTTTTGAAAAAATAGTTAGTAAAGCGTCACTAAACAGATCGAATGACAAAATTAGAAAAGACAACCAGAGAGAATAATGCCCCTCCAAAAATGACAAGAACATGAAAAACGACAACAAAACGGAACGAAAAAATAAACAAAAAAAACCATAAAAATGTTCAAACGACAAGAATTGAGCAAACGACACTAAAAATTATGTATCACTGCCACAATCAAAATTATAAACGACAACAAACGAAAAGAACATGGACAAATAAACGACAATAGTTAGGAGAAATCTCACGTCGGTTGGGCCCGTTTGGTATTTTTTCCAAACGTTTTGAAAAGAAATCTCACGGTTTTCAATAGAGCTATTTTGAAAATGATTCTGAAATATAATTTGTTTTGCATAAAGTACGAAAACAAAAAATTATTTTCATTCTTTTGTTAACAAATATGAAAATGAAATGAAGTTCTTTTCCAATTTCGGTCTTCATTTTCTAAAGATTACAAACTTAATAAATATTTATCAGAAACATACTTAAATATAATTTTACTTTTCCTTGTACTCAAACTAATTTATCTAGAAATATAAAATATAATTTCAAAAAATATCTAAACGAAAACAAAACATTCTCATTTTTATTTCATATTCAAAACAAAATCATTATCAAAACGCAAGTTTCTAGACTTTTTGCAGTCATCACGTTGTTCTGTACCATTCCTTGTCCAACTACAAAAAGAAACCCTCTTCGCAACGTACAAGTGCAAGAAACAAAATCTTTGCGTGAAAGATCTAATTCGGAGACCGATTTTAGATACAAATTTGTATTTGTTCAACAACAAATCAACTGGAATTGTAGCTTAACCGGAACTTACTCTCTAATACCTCTTCCAAATACAGAGGGGGGGGGCGGGGGGGGGGGGGGGGGGGGAACGACCACGGAAACATGACAAAAACGCTGTTTTAGATATTTAGAATCTAGGAGAAAATCTAAAAGAAAACTCAGTAAAGGAAATTAGAAACATTTAAACCTGAACAGCCGCCATACCAATAGCACTTCCGATTAGAGATTGAACCTCAGAATGCTAGGATTAAGATTATCTCCTCAAGCAACAGTCATTTCACAGGAAAAAAGAGTTTCCCTCTTCTCCTTTTCCCCATCTTTTCAATCAACCTTAGACCTCACTTTTTTTTTCTTTTTCTTTTTCTTTTTTTTTTCCCTTAATTGTCGATTTTCTAATATTATTTTGGACCAAATGACTTATTTTGAACAAATAACAGTTCAAGGACTATTTCCAAGACGTTTTAAACTTTAAGGACCAAAATGAAATTGGACATGTAGTCTAGGACCAAAAAATAAAATAAATGTGTTTAATAATATGTTTGCATGTATAGTCCTAATTGATCAATGAAGTTTCCTACATGTAAAGAAAACATTCGTTTTGGAAAAAATAATGAGAACAAAATTTGTTAGCGGGTCTCTTTCAAGTAAAAGGTTTTGAAACACCCTGTAAGATAAGCAAATAGAAAATTTGTCTGACTTAAAATTTCTAGAATTTTGGATTATTGAAACATGCTTTCAATAGAATTCTACTGATCCAATTCATATTGAAAAATGCATTCCGGATTATGATTTAAGGTAATTTCAATATATATTCTGTTGGCCAAAGGCTATAGTCTTCTCCGTCGAATCAAAATTAACCCAGATCAAAATTTCTAAAATTTTAAATAATTAAATCTTGATCTAAATAGCATTCCAACGGTACACTTCATGTCTAAATATGCATTTCAGATGGTGATTTAAGGTATTCTAAATATTTGCTCCGTTTTTCGAAGGCTATAACCTATTCCGTGGAGCCAAAATTAGTTTGGATCAAAATTTCATTGAACTTGGATAATTTGAAAATACTTTTAACTATAACCTAACGGTCAAATTCGTGTCTAAAATTGACTTCAATAAAACGAGTTATAGTCGTTTTAACATTTTCTATATTTTTCAAACCCTATAGCCTTTTTTGGCAACAGAAAATTTGACTGGTCCAAAATTTCTAGAACTTTGTATTATTGAAACATGCTTTCAATAAAATACTACTTATCTAATTCGTGTCAAAAAATACCTTCCGGATTATGATTTAAGATATTCTCAATATCTACTCATGTATCCGAAGGCTATAGTCTTCCACGTCAAACCAAAATTGACCCAGAACAAAATTTCTAAAATTAAAAATCATCATAATCTTGCTCTAAATAATAGCATTACAACGGTGCACTTCATGTCTAAAAATGCCTTCCAGATGATGATTTAAGGTATTCTAAATATTTGCTCCGTTTTTCAAAGGCTATAGCCTACTCTATGGAGCCAAAATTGGTCTGGATCAAAATTTCATTCAACTTGAATAATTTGAAAATGCTTTTCATCGTAATCCAACATTCTACTTCATGTCTAAAATTGACTTTTATATAACGAGTTATGGTCGTTCCAACATTTCGTACATTTTTCGAAGCCTATAACCTTATCTGGCAATAGAAAATTTGTCTAGCTCAAAATTTCTAGAACTTTGGATTATTAAAACATGCTTTCAATAGAATTCTACTGATCTAATTCGTATCAAAAAATGCCTTCCGGATTATGATTTAAGGTATTCTAAATATCTACTCCATTGTCCGAAGGCTATAGCCATCTTCGTCGAAGTAAAATTAGCATGGATCAAAATTTCTAAAATTTTAAATCATTAAATCTTGCTCAAAATAGCATTCCAACGGTGCACTTCATGTCTAAATATGTCTTTCAGATAGTGATTTAAGGTATTCTAAATATTTAGTCCTTTTTTTGAAGGCCATAACCTACTCCGTGGAGTCAAAATTGGTTTGGATCAAAATTTTCATTGAACTTGGATAATTTGAAAATACTTTTAATCATAATCTAACGGTCGAATTCTGTCTAAAATTGACTTCAATATAACAAGTTATGGTCATTTTAACATTTTCTACATTTTTCAAACCCTATAGCCTTCTTTGGCAACAAAAAATTTGACTGGCCCAAAATTTCTAGAACATTGTTTATTGAAACATGCTTTCAATAAAATACCACTTATCTAATTCGTGTCAAAAAATACCTTCCGGATTATGATTTAAGGTATTCTCAATATCTAATCTTATATCCGAAGGCTATAGGATTCCAACGGTGCAATTTTAAATAATTTTAAATAATTAAATCTTGCTCTATATAGCATTCCAATGGTGCAATTCATGTCAAAAAATGCCTTCCGGATGGTGATTTATGGTATTCTAAATATTTGGTCCGTTTTTCGAAGCCTATAGCCTTCTCCGTGGAGCCAAAATTGGTCTTCATCAAAATTTATGTCAACTTGGATAATTTAAAAGCGTTTTTAATCGTAATCCAATGGTCGACTTCGTGTCTACAATTGACTTCTATATAACGAGTTATGGTCGTTTCAACATTTGATACATTTTCAAAAACCTATAGCCTTATCTAGAAACAAAAAATTTGTCAGATTTAAAATTTTCTAGAATTTTGGATTATTGAAACATGCTTTCAATAAAAATCTTCTGATCCAATTCGTATTGAAAAATGCATTCCAGATTATGATTTAAGGTAATTTCAATATATATTCTGTTGGCCGAGGGTTATACCCTTCCCCGTCGAATCAAAATTGACTCGGATCAAAATTTTTAACATTTTAAATAATTAAATCTTGATCTAAATAGCATTCCAACGGTGCACTTCATGTCTAAATATGCCTTTCAGATGGTGATTTAAGATATTCTAAATATTTGCTCCGTTTTTCGAAGGTTATAACCTATTCTGTGGAGCCAAAATTGCTCTGGATCAAAATTTCATTGAACTAGGATAATTTGAAAATACTTTTAATCATAATCTAACGGTCGAATTTGTGTCTAAAATTGACTACAATACAACGAGTTATGGTCGTTTTAACATTTTCTATATTTTTCAAACCCTATAGCCTTCTTTGGTATCAGAAAATTTGACTGGCCCAAAATTTCTAGAACATTGTATTATTGAAACATGGTTTCAACAAAATACCACTTATCTAATTCGTGTCAAAACATACCTTCCGAAATTATGATTTAAGGTATTCTCAATATCTACTCCTATATCCGAAGGCTATAGCCTTCCACGTCAAACCAAAATTTACCCGGATCAAAATTTCTAAAATTAAAAATCATTAAATCTTGCTCTAAATAAGAGCATTACAACAGTGCACTTCATGTCTAAAAATGCCTTCCAGATGATGATTTAAGGTATTCTAAATATTTGCTCCGTTTTTCGAAGGCTATAGCCTACTCCGTGGAGTCAAAATTTGTCTGGATCAAAATTTCATTCAACTTGGATAATTTGAAAATGCTTTTCATCGTAATCCAACGTTCTACTTCATGTCTAAAATTGACTTTTATATAATGAGTTATGGTCGTTCTAACATTTCGTACATTTTTCGAAGCCTATAGCCTTCTCTGACAACAGAAAATTTGTCTAGCTTAAAATTTCTAGAACTTTGGATTATTAAAACATGCTTTCAATATAATTTCACTAATCTAATTCGTGTCAAAAATGCCTTCCGGATTATGATTAAGGTATTCTCAATATCTACTTCGTTGTGCGAAGGCTATAGCCTTCTTCGTCGAAGTAAAATTGGCCTGGTTCAAAATTTCTAAAATTTTAAATCATTAAATCTTGCTCAAAATAGCATTCCAACGGTGCACTTCATATCTAAATATGCCTTTCAGATAGTGATTTAAGGTATTCTAAATATTTGCTCCTTTTTTTGAGGCCATCAGCTACTCCGTGTAGTCAAAATTGGTCTGGATCAAAATTTCATTGAACTTTGATAATATGAAAATACTTTTAATCATAATCTCACGGTCGAATTCGTGTCTAAAATTGACTTTAATATAATGAGTTATGGTCGTTTTAACATTTTATACATTTTTCAAACCTTATAGCCTTCTTTGGCAATGGAAACTTTGACTGCACCAAAATTTCTAGAACATTGTATTATTGAAACATGCTTTCAATAAAATACCACTTATCTAATTCGTGTCAAAAAATACCTTCCGGATTATGATTTAAGGCATTCTCAATATCTAATCCTATATCCGAAGGCTATAGGATTCCAACGGTGCATTCCAACGGTGGAATTATAAATAATTTTAAATAATTAAATATTTGCTTATATAGCATTCCAACGGAGCAATTCATGTCAAAAAATGCCTTCCGGATGGTGATTTAAGGTATTCTAAATATTTTCTCCATTTTTTGAATGCTATAGCCTTCTTCGTGGAGCCAAAATTGGTCTTCATCAAAATTTCAGTCAACTTGGATAATTTAAAAGCGTTTTGAATCGTAATCCGATGGTTGACTTTGTGTCTACAATTGACTTCTATATAACGAGTTATGGTCGTTTCAACATTTGATACATTTTTCGAAACCTATAGTCTTATCTAGAAACAGAAAATTTGTCTGATTTAAAATTTTCTAGAATTTTGGATTATTAAAACATGCTTTCAATAAAAATCTACTGATCCAATTCGAATTGAAAAATGCATTCCAGATTATGATTTAAGATAATTTCAATATATATTTCGTTGGCCGAAGGCTATAGCCTTCCCCGTAGAATCAAAATTGACCCGGATCAAAATTTTTAAAATTTTAAATAATTAAATCTTGATCTAAATAGCATTCCAACGGTGCACTTCATGCCTAAATATGCCTTTCAGATGGTGATTTAAGATATTATAAATATTTGCTCCGTTTTTCGAAGGCTATAATCTATTCCGTGGAGCCAAAATTGGTATGGGTCAAAATTTCATTGAACTTGGATAATTTGAAAATACTTTTAATCATAATATAACGGTCGAATTCGTGTCTAAAATTGACTTCAATATAACGAGTTATGGTCGTTTTAATATTTTCTACATTTTTCAAACCCTACAGCCTTCTTTGGCAATAGAAAATTGGACTAGCCCAAAATTTCCAGAACATTGTATTATTGAAACATGGTTTCAATAAAATACAACTTATCTAATTCGTGTCAAAAAATATCTTCCGGATTATGATTTAAGGTATTCTCAATATCTACTCCTATATCCGAAGGCTATAGCTTTCCAGGTCAAACCAGAATTGACCCGGATCAAAATTTCTAAAATTTTAAATCATTAAATCTTGCTCTAAATAATAGCATTACAACGGTGCACTTCATGTCTAAAAATGCCTTCCAGATGATGATCAAAGGTATTGTAAATATTTGCTCCGTTTTTCGAAGGCTATATAGCCTACTCCGTGGAGCCAAAATTGGTTTGGATCAAAATTTCATTCAACTTAGATAATTTGAAAATGCTTTTCATTGTAATCCAACGTTCTACTTCATGTCTAAAATTGACTTTTATATAACGAGTTATGGTCGTTCCAACATTTCATACATTTTTCGAAGCCTATAGCCTTATATGACAACAGAAAATTTGTCTAGCTCAAAATTTCTAGAACTTTGGATTATTAAAACATGCTTTCAATAGAATTCCACTGATCTAATTCGCATCAAAAAATGCCTTCCGGATTATGATTCAAGGTATTCTCAATATCTACTCCGTTGTCTGAAGGCTACAGCCTTCTTCGTCGAAGTAAAATTGGCCCGAATCAAAATTTCTAAAATTTTAAATCATTAAATCTTGCTCAAAATAGCATTCCAACGGTTAGCTAGATCGTTAGAATCGTTACGGAGATTCACCCTACCCGCTTCCTCCGGTAGGGCCGTCTTCCAGGGTTCATCCTATAGCTACTTAGGATGTGAAGACATCGGTTGAAGCGCTTAGTTTCCAGACTCAGTTAGTTAAAATAATCTGGGACTAAGATAAGAAGTTTCTCTTAATCACATCACGGGGCGCATTCATCTCGTCTATCGGTCCTTAGTCTTAGATAAATTGGTGGTAGCCACTACGTCAAGAGCAAATAGAATCGAAAGAGAAAATTTTCCTCGATGAGTTGAAGGTTTGTGACTCCTTCGCTTCGACCGTACCCTCTTTCTTTAGTAGCGAGTATAACTTTACAGATATCATTGATTTTAACCATGACCAGCCCTGACTTAGTCAAAATTGGTCTGGATCAAAATTTCATTGAACTTTGATAATATGAAAATACTTTTAATCATAATCTCACGGTCGAATTCGTGTCGAAAATTGACTTTAATATAACGAGTTATGGTCGTTTTAACATTTTATACATTTTTCAAACCTTATAGCCTTCTTTGGCAATGGACTGCACCAAAATTTCTAGAACATTGTATTATTGAAACATGTTTTCAATAAAATACCACTTATCTAATTCGTGTCAAAAAATACCTTCCGGATTATGATTTAAGGCATTCTCAATATCTAATCCTATATCCGAAGGCTATAGGATTCCAACGGTGCATTCCAACGGTGGAATTATAAATAATTATAAATAATTAAATATTGCTCTATATAGCATTCCAACGGAGCAATTCATGTCAAAAAATGCATTCTGGATGGTGATTTAAGGTATTCTAAATATTTTCTCCCTTTTTTGAATGCTATAGCCTTCTCCGTGGAGCCAAAATTGGTCTTCATCAAAATTTCAGTCAACTTGGATAATTTAAAAGCGTTTTTAATCATAATCCGATGGTCGACTTTGTGTCTACAATTGACTTCTATATAACGAGTTATGGTCGTTTCAACATTTGATACATTTTTCGAAACCTATAAACTTATCTAGAAACAGAAAATTTGTCTGATTTAAAATTTTCTAGAATTTTGGATTATTGAAACATGCTTTCAATAAAAATCTACTGATCCAATTCGTATTGAAAAATGCATTCCAGATTATGATTTAAGATAATTTCAATATATATTCCGTTGGCCGAAGGCTATAGCCTTCCCTGTCGAATCAAAATTGACCCGGATCAAAATTTTTAAAATTTTAAATATTAAATCTTGATCTAAATAGCATTCCAACGGTGCACTTCATGTCTAAATATGCCTTTCAGATGGTGATTAAAGATATTCTAAATATTTGCTCCGTTTTCGAAGGTTATAATCTATTTCGTGGAGCCAAAATTGATATGGATCAAAATTTCATTGAACTTGGATAATTTGAAAATACTTTTAATCATAATCTAACGGTCGAATTCGTGCCTAAAATTGACTTCAATATAACGAGTTATGGTTGTTTTAATATTTTCTACATTTTTCAAACCCTACAGCCATCTTTGGAAATAGAAAATTTGACTGGTCCAAAATTTCTAGAATATTGTATTATTGAAACATGGTTTCAATAAAATACCACTTATCTAATTCGTGTCAAAAAATACCTTCTGGATTATGATTTAAGGTATTTTCAATATCTACTCCTATATCCGAATGTTATAGCCTTCCACGTCAAACCAAAATTGACCCGGATCAAATTTCTAAAATTTTAAATCATTAAATCTTGCTCTAAATAATAGCATTACAACGGTGCACTTCATGTCTAAAAATGCCTTCCAGATGATGATTTAAGATATTCTAAATATTTGCTCCGTTTTTCGAAGGCTATATAGCCTACTCCGTGGAGTCAAAATTGGTCTGGATCAAAATTTCATTCAACTTGGATAATTTGAAAATGCTTTTCATTGTAATCCAACGTTCTACTTCATGTCTAAAATTGACTTTTATATAATGAGTTATGGTCGTTCTAACATTTCGTACATTTTTCGAAGCCTATAGCCTTCTCTGACAACAGAAAATTTGTCTAGCTCAAAATTTCTAGAACTTTGGGTTATTAAAACATGCTTTCAATAGCATTTCACTGATCTAATTAGCGTAAAAAAATGCCTTTCGGATTATGGTTGAAGGTATTCTCAATATCTACTCCGTTGTTCGAAGGCTATAGCCTTCTTCGTCGAAGTAAAATTGGCCCGGATCAAAATTTCTAAAATTTTAAATAATTAAATATTGCTCAAAATAGCATTCCAACGGTGCACTTCATGTCTAAATATGCCTTTTAGATAGTGATTTAAGGTATTCTAAATATTTGCACCTTTTTTTTAAGGCCATAAGCTACTCCGTGGAGTCAAATTGGTCTGGATCAAAATTTATTGAACTATGATAATTTAAAAATACTTTTAATCATAATCTAACAGTCGAATTCGTGTCTAAAATTGACTTTAATATAACGAGTTATGGTCGTTTGAACATTTTATACATTTTTCAAACCTTATAGCCTTCTTTGACAACAGAAAATTTGACTGCCCCAAAATTTCTAGAACATTGTATTATTGAAACATGCTTTCAATAAAATACCACTTATCTAATTCGTGTCAAAAAATACCTTCCGGATTATGATTTAAGGTATTCTCAATATCTAATCCTATATCCGTAGGCTATAGGATTCCAACGGTGCATTCCAACAGTGCAATTTTAAATAATTTTAAATAATTAAATATTGCTCTATCTAGCATTCCAACGGTGTAATTCATGTCAAAAAATGCCTTCCGGATGGTGATTTAAGGTATTCTAAATATTTTTCCCCTTTTTCGGACGCTATAGCCTTCTCCGTGGAGCCAAAATTGGTGTTCATCAAATTCCAGTCAACTTGGATAATTTAAAAGCATTTTTAATCGTAATCCAATGGTCGACTTCGTGTCTACAGTTAACTTCTATATAATGAGTTATGGTCGTTTCAACATTTGATACATTTTTCGAAACCTATAGCCTTATCTAGAGATAGAAAATTTGTCTGACTTAAATTTTCTAAAATTTTGGATTATTGAAACATGCTTTCAATAAAAATCTACTGATAAAATTCGTATTGAAAAATGCATTCCAGATTATGATTTAAGGTAATTTCATATATATTCCGTTGGCCGAAGGCTATAGCCTTCCCCGTCGAATCAAAATTGACCCGGATCAAAATTTTTAAAATTTTAAATAATTAAATCTTGATCTAAATAGCATTCCAACGGTGCACTTCATGTCTAAATATGCCTTTCATATGGTGATTTAAGATATTCCAAATATTTGCTCCATTTTTCGAAGGCTATAACCTATTCCGTGGAGCCAAAATTGGTATGGATCAAAATTTCATTCAACTTGAATAATTTGAAAATACTTTTAATCATAATCTAACGGTCGAATTCGTGTCTAAAATTGCTTCAATATAACGACTTATGGTCGTTTTAATATTTTCTACATTTTCAAACCCTATTGCCTTCTTCGGCAATAGAAAATTTGATTGGCCCAAAATTTCTAGAACATTGTATTATTGAAACATGGTTTCAATAAAATAGCACTTATCTAATTCGTGTCAAAAAATATCTTCCGGATTATGATTTAAGGTATTCCCAATATCTGCTCCTATATCCGAAGGCTATATCCTTCCACGTTATACCAAATTGACCCGGATCAAATTTCTAAAATTTTAATTCATTAAATCTTGCTCTAATAATAGCATTACAACGGTGCACTTGATGTCTAAAAATGCCTTCCAGATGATGATTTAAGGTATTCTAAATATTTGCTCCGTTTTTCGAAGGCTATAGCCTACTCCGTGGAGCCAAAATTGGTCTGGATCAAAATTTCATTCAATTTGGATAATTTGAAAATGCTTTTCATTGTAATCCAACGTTCTACTTCATGTCTAAAATTGACTTTTATATAACGAGTTATGGTTGTTCTAACATTTCGTTCATTTTTCGAAGCCGATAGCCTTCTCTGACAACAGAAAATTTGTCTAGTTGAAAATTTCTAGAACTTTGGATTATGAGAACATGCTTTCAATAGAATTCCATTGATCTAATTCGCATCAAAAAATGCCTTCCGGATTATGATTCATGGTATTCTCAATATCTACTCCGTTGTCCGAAGGCTATAGGCTTCTTTGTCGAAGTAAAATTGGCCCAGATCAAAATTTCTATAATTTTAAATCATTAAATCTTGTTCAAAAAAGCATTCCAACGGTGCACTTCATGTCTAAATAAGCTTTCAGATAGTGATTTAAGGTATTCTAAATATTTGCTCCTTTTTTTAAGGCCATAAGCTACTCCGTGGAGTCAAAATTGGTCTGGATCAAAATTTCATTGAACTTTGATAATTTAAAAATACTTTTAATCATAATCTAACAGTCGAATTCGTGTCTAAAATTGACTTTAATATAACGAGTTATGGTCATTTTAACATTTTATACATTTTTCAAACCTTATAGCCTTCTTTGACAACAGAAAATTTGACTGCCCCAAAATTTCTAGAACATTGTATTATTGAAACATGCTTTCAATAAAATACCACTTATCTAATTCGTGTCAAAAATACCTTCCGGATTATGATTTAAGGTATTCTCAATATCTAATCCTATATCCGAAGGCTATAGGATTCCAACGGTGCATTTTAAATAATTTTAAATAATTAAATATTGCTCTATATAGCATTCCAACGGTACAGTTCATGTCAAAAAATGCCTTCCGGATGGTTATTTTAGGTATTCTAAATTTTCTCCCTTTTTCGAATGCTATAGCCTTCTCTGTGGAGCCAAAATTGGTGTTCATCAAAATTTCAGTCAACTTGGATAATTTAAAAGCGTTTTTAATCGTAATCCAATGGTCGACTTCGTGTCTACAATTGACTTCTATATAACGAGTTATGGTCGTTCAACATTGATACATTTTCGAAACCTATAGCTTATCTAGAAATGGAAAATTTGTCTGATTTAAAATTTTCTAGAATTTTGGATTATTGAA
>CM046374.1:32968625-32993625 GCA_025413025.1 Ficus hispida
AGGCCGACGGAGAAAAGAATATGCAAGCAACGGGCTAATAATGGAGAACGACAACAATCCGAGAGGATTCGGATTATAAATGGAGAAAGAGAATCATCATCACATTCATCGGCAGCAGAAAGTGTTGCTGCAGTATCAGAAGCCGTTCCAAATTCATGTCGGTCGTCTCGGACGACCTTTGCAGGAGATATTGTTCCGACTTCCCCATTCCAAAAGCGTAATCCAGTGCGGCACCGTCTGCAAGCGGTGGTTCTCTCTCGTTACCTCTCGGTCACTAGGTTTCTTATACTTTATCCACAAATTCAATCACCATCACCGCCTCAAACGACAACAACAACAAGAACGAAAACAAGTAGAAGAACACTTGCCCTATACTCTGTTGATGAGGGGCTACTACAGTACACGAGCCGGCGGTCTTCAATTCTCCTACTGTCCCAACTCTCCACGCCACAATTTCTTCTCCGACAAGTCAAAAATTCTCCACTATGGAAAGGTAACTTTAGTTACTACTGGTGGTGGTCATGGTCATGGTCATGGTGGTTATCTTGATTTCTTGCCTTGGCCGAGCGGGTTTATAAAATCGTCCTTCGACGACTTGTTGCTGATTATGCCGAACATGATGGAATTCTGTATTTGCAATCCTCTAACTAGGCAATGGATTTTGCTCCCTTGGACCCGCAACTTTCCGGTTCTTCATGGGTGTGGTTTTGTGTGCAAGCCCAATTGCAGCTGCAACTCACAATTTGGAGGGTCATATTCATATTCTATTCTAACAATTATTGTAATTGTAGAATCAAATACAGGGTCGTGCTAATCTCTAGGCTTCATGACTCCATGTCCAGCACGACGTTTAGTGTGTCGGTCTTTTCTTCTGAGACCGGACAATGGACCGAATCGACGCTCCAGTTTCCAGAGACATTATATGATTGGCATGCCACATCGGTTGGGAACAACGGAATTTTGTACTGGGCATTGGGGGATTACCTGTTAAAAGGAATTGTTGCGTTAAACGCCTTCAAGGATGGGGACGATTTGGAAGAAGAACGATGCCGTTTGATTTGCTTGCCAGTGGAGTTTGCCCGAGGCTTTGGGTACGGTCACTCTAAGAGAGCACGGCTTGGAGTGGTTCGTGGTCGTTTGAGGCTTGCGCAGGTCTATTTCCTTAAGAGGTCCAACTCCTATGTCCTGAAAGCTTGGGAACTTGTTGACGATCACCGCAATGCCTCTTGGGATTTGGTTCATCATGTTCGTTTTCAAAGGACCGACAAAAGCGCGCTGTTGTTTCTTGTTGCACTTCATCCCGATGATGGAGACGCGGTTTTCTTAACAAGTGGTGATAATCGTGAAACCGAATGTCAGGATCTTTTCCAATACAAAATTGGGAGTGACGATGTTGAGCCTGTTTACAGAGGTACATACGGCTCGTGTGTCTTTCCTCTGGTGCATCCTTGGTGGCCTACTACTATTCCTTCTCTGCCACCATCCAGTTAGAGCTTTTGAAACCTCCAATCCAAGTTTATTCCATATTAATTTTAGATTATAATTGATGCGGACTCTCTTGCTTTTTCATGTTTCCCTTTTAATTAAGCTAATTAGTAAGAACAGAAGTCTGTAATTCTGGTTACTTACTTGATTTTGTTCTTTGATGATAATTCTAGTTGCTTCCTATTTTAAAGCTTTTGTGAGGAAGGCCCAAATGATTAGTATATATATGAATGTAGATTCCAACTCTCATTTATATGAATGTAGTGAAGTGTATGTGCACATAAAAAACTTCAGTATCCAAGAATGAAACAGGACTTATAATGTTCGATTGATATTTAGAATTATGCAGGGAACCATGTCGACAACTGTATCACAAATCATCACTGTTGAGTTGTCGAATTTTATGAATGTCCTACGAAAAAACACCTCACTGTCCACGCTTCCCTTTGCCTTCACTTTTCTTTTCTCAGCTTTCCTCCTTTGCAACAGCTACCCGCCCAACCTCGAAGATGGGCCCTATCGAAATCGCTCCTACATTGGAGCAGATGATGTTTCTTGATACAAGTTCATATTTCAGAATTGTGTGAAAACAAGGAAGAACGTGAAGAATTATAACCATCAAGAACTTTGTTTTCTGATTATTTTGGTAATCGACAAGAGTTATCATTTCATTTGATTAGCGGAATCTTCATGAAAGTTAGCTCTCGGAACAAAACTAAATCCTCTACTGGGATTGCAATGATATATCCCTCCCCATTTCAGCCTGGTTTGGAGAGTGTTAGGCGCTCTTACTTTGGCCTCTAGCTAGTAATTGCATGATTGGGGGAAAAAGAAATATATATATATATATATATATATTTGTTGGACGTATACGACTGTCAGATATAAGACTTATTTTACATATAATACATAGTTATACGATTCTTCATCAATGGATGTATTTTTACTGTAATTTCAGGAAAAAATATTAAATTGAAAAAAAAAAAAGTTTATTTGTTGTAAAGTTCAAAAGCTAGAACTTACTCCTCCATTTTGGAGCAAATTTAATTGAATGAAAAGTTATAGAATTAAATCACAACGTGCTGTATAGGTTAACAGTTTTCTATGTTAATCCGTGAAGAGGTCCAATTGAAGGACATCAACAGAAAAAGACGAAAATTATTAAAAACGACAAATGCCTTTAAAGCATAAGAAACGACGTGACATCAAGAAGATAAACGACCATCCCGGCGTCATAGTGACAATAACCTCACAGCGACAATTTCAGGAAACGACAGCAACATGAGACGACATTAACAAACAAACAAAAACTAAAAAAACAAAACAAAACAAAAAACAAAAACAAAAAAAACTACATAAGTGAAAAACGACATGCAAACAAAAAGACAACAGTACGAGGTAATAAAATTGACATACAATAATGAAAGAAACGACACTAATTGAAACCACGTCATCATTAAGTATGAACCAAGCGACATCAATCCAAAAACATAAGTAAACGACACAATAAAAGGACAACATTCGCAGTGAACGACTTGAAATTTAAATAGCCAAAATCCGCAAAAACGACAATTAGCTGATTAAAGGCATTGACCCAAAGAACAATTTGTAGGCAAAAAACGACCTCAATTGGAGAATTGACAACGGATAGAAACGACTCATTTATAAATCAACATAAAAATGAACAATAACACCCCCACACCCCCCCCCCCCCCCCCCCCCCCCCCGCCACAAAAAAAAAAAGAAAATAATCACAAATCTAAGCAAAATGTGTCAAGTCGATAAACATCAACTAAAAACGATAGTGGTAAAACGTGGAAGCGAGGTGAACAAAACGGCAAATAAAGCGGAAAAAAAAAAACCAAGAATATATTTTATGAGTTCCTCTCCAAACTATACCACTAGTATCAGTATGCTATCGAACTTTACATAATTCGTCCTTCCAATTATAAATTTATATATATTTTAACCCTCCCAAATGAGTTTTTTTTTTTTTTTTGGAACAAAATTACTGAGTCATCACTTGGTTTAACTTTAAGTATTTTATTTATGGGTTAATAAACGCTCTTGCTCTAAAATAAATTAGTGGTTAGTAAATATCTCGCATATTTACTTCCTAGAGTACTTGCTTATGAGTAAAAAAAAATTGGAGAGTGAACTTTAATTAAATTCGGTTAGTCAAGAGTTTAAAGAAATCGACGAATTTGCACTATTTATGTGCGTCATATGTGCTCTATCATCTTTAAAAATAGCACTTTTTCAATGTATGTGAGGTGAATCTATATATTATATATATTTATACATATTTTTTAAAATACATATATAATAGTTCAGAATGCACAACCTCTATTTTTCAAAATACAGGTACATGTGGACATTAATGACGTAGTCGACGAAAAAATCATAATTTTTTGAAAAGGGAAATAACAAAGGAGATTAAAATAAACTCGACAGTAAATCTGAGGGCACAACAAATATAGGAAATAAGAACAATAAAATGATAACAACTGAACAATCTCAGAAGAATGCATTTTTATTTAAACTCTTTTTAAAAGGGCAACAATCCCGGAAAGAATCCTTTAATAATAATATCTTAGAGTACAAGAATCCTGCAATAATAAGGATAATGATAAATTTATTATGATAATGATAGTTAAAAGTATAATGATAATGACAAAAGAAATAATGATTATAAAAAATTTTAAAAAGTAAACTAAAAAGGAAAAATACTGTTGAAGGAATAATCAAATAAATTTTAAATGTCTTTCAAAAAAAAATTCAAATTTTCATACCTAAAAAAAATTTTAATTTGATATAAACATCCTAAAATTTTAAATTTAAATTAGACTTTGAAAATCCTTACAGATTTAGACAAAACGATAAATTAAATAAATATCTATATCTTCTTAAAAATTTTATCTATTTGATAGGTATTTTTTGTAAGTGTACAAGCCAGTTCAAGTAATAAAGTGATAAAAAAATATTATTCACAATGAGAATTATTTACTACAATCCATGAATATAGCGAGGAGAAATTCAATATATTAAGACATCTAGAGTTTCTGATTTTACCGGATTTATCCTGCTCAAATCATCAAATTTAATCAACGAACACTTATTCCTATGCTGATGATAAATTTCCCTAATGTAATCACTAATCTTTCTCAAACATTAACAAACAATCACAACAAGTCAGTTTTCACCTCTCGGTCTCAAACTCCAAACTTATCATAATTTATTAATAACAAAAAATTCAGAGCATCACACAAATCTCATAGATATCTCAATCCTATAACAATCTCATGGTATTTAATCAAAGTCTAATCCAACTATCACTTCTTAATCTCAAATTGGACCACAAATTAATGGGAAATGGCGCACACACTTTCACAAGCATTAAGAATATATTAACATTCAGCATAGATATGAATAAACATCGAAATTGAATTAAATCATGATGACTTTGAACATTCACAATCTGGCTATATCGTTACCCTAGAAAAATAAATTTAGTTCATAATGAAACTAAACAAAATCCTAATTAAAGTTCTAAATTAAACATGATGAGAAAAGAAAACAAAAACTAGTTTATGAATTAGAATTGTCATGCTCCGTCCCCAGAATTGTGACTCTTCTTCTCCAATTCACCAATTGCTTTCTTCTCCTTCATACCCTCCTCTTTTCCAACCGAAAAAAATAACTATTTGGAAACCCTAAAAGGATTCTATTTATAGTCATGGCCGAAAGATCTCCTTTTTGAATCAACAAATTCGGGGAATTATAAAAAATGCCGTTCTGGTACCTAGTCCTCTTTTTTCTATGCCTAGCAACAAATCTGTTACGTAAGCATGAGGAACCACGAGCTACGCCTAGGCACAAATTTATCACTGCCTAGGCATAAAGTTACGTAGCTGAAAATCTCTTTCGGCGCCCAGGCACTCCTGAAACAATTCCTAGACTCCAAGCACTTGGATTTTTGTACTGGAAATCCAATTCAAGCACCCATGCACCTAGAAATTTGATGTGTAGGTGCCTATGCGATTCAAAACACACAACTTCATATTAAAGTACGCCAAATACTCTATTTTAGCTCCATTTGTATCGAAAAAAACAACAATCACTTTTTACCTAAATCCTACAAAAGAGAATAAAAAACAAGTGAAAGAACCTAAAAACAAATTGAAAACTAACAAAATAATAAGTTAAAAGCATCTAGTTAATTAGTAAAAAACTAACTTATCGCTATTTAAAATTAGCATATTCTAAGACGACCACAAAATTTATGTGCTTTGTCATCATGAATCGTACCTATTTTATTTTGTTCATAATTTTTTTTCTTCATAAATTTTAAAAGATAAATAATTTATATTTTTTAGAATATTATTAACAACAATATTAGGTATTTTAGCGTTGCCGTCTTATAGCAACATCTAAATCTGAGTGTATAATGTAATTTGGGTTTTGATAGAATTAGAAAATTGGGTGGATTAAATTCAAAATAAGTTTTAAGTGAAGAAATTTAGGCTCCGATGGGGATGCATTTGGAAACCGTGTTTCAAAGTGTTTTTGTTCTTCCCTCCAATTTTTACTATTTACTTTTTGAAAATATTAAAATAAATCAAATTTTAAAGTCTATAACTTTATTATTTTAAGTCTAAATAAAATGAATTTCTTTCCCAAATTATATAGAATATTGAGAGAAACAAAGTAAGATCCATATTGCTAATTTTTTTCTAAATACATTTTAAGTTTTTATACTTTTTTTCACTCCAAATAGTTTGTTTTCATTAAAAATACACATTTTCAAAACTCAAATCATCTCGACCTCCAAAATACCGCCTTCAAATATGTCCCCAGGGCCTTAAGGAAAGCACATTATAATTAGTGGTACTTGGGCTAAACGTAGGTGTGCCATCCGGGGGGGGGGGGCCGCGGGGGAGAAAAAAAAGCCTCTAAAGCATTCTGAGTTAAGCGCTTTTCAAAGAGGAAAATCTAGCTTTAGAGCTTTATCACTTATAGCTTTAGAATTATTTTTGTGAAATTAATGGAGTCTTCCTAAGAAGGCATTATCCGGGAGAAGAATTTGTTGCTTTGGGAGAAGCTAATCTAAAGTTGAAGGGAGTTCAACAACATAGAAGATCAAGACGAGTGGTGCTTATAGAATAGATCCAATTAATGGGTGCAATAACGGCAGATGACAATAAGAAGAGTGAGGTTTTGTTTGGCATTTAAATTCAACCCTAAGTAAATTGTAAATTTTCTAACATGCAATAGAAATTATATTTTATGGCTTTGACTGGAATCATTTCTCGAGGGCCAAATTATTCCTTACACGTTTTTGTAATCGCATAGAATGGAGAAATTCATGAGAGCATTACTGGAATTCCAGCTCAAGTGTGGCCAACAAATTATGGTTATGCTTCCAAGGACATCGCTTTTGCCTATCCGTACTCCATTATTCTTCTTGAGATTCAGGTTTGCTTCAATGGGATTCTAATATGAAAACTGAAAAGTTTATTAAATTTCTTCTTTACATGCTCATCAGATTATGGGATTTTTTTTTTCTTTTTTGAATGAAGGACACATTGAAATCGCCTCCGGCGAAAACAAGACCATGAAGATGGCGTCAATGATTGCAATATTTGTGACAACCTTTTCTACCTTGTTGTGGATGCTTCAGATACACGGCTTTCGGGAATAACATGCCGGGGAACCTCTTGACAGGATTTGGATTCTATGAACCTTTCTGGCTCATTGATTTTGCTAATGCTTGCATTGTTCTTCATTTGGTGGGAGGATATCAGGTAATTCCGCTAATTTTATCTTGATTTCACTCTTAATCTTGTATTATGGCTTATATTTCGACATATAACGAAAAGGCAATACTATTTATCATCATATATAGGTGAACCATTAGAAGACGAACATAGTCTCATATGTCAATCTCTAACTGGCTAAAAACCAATAGTGATGATCATCGTTGGTGATTATTAGCATTTTTTCGTAAGGAAAGAAAAATAAAAATCTTCAACGATTTTTTAGTATTCAACTTGAGATTTGCTACTCACTTTCCTATACAGTCTTACACGTCAATCTAGAACTACCCAAAAACCGGTAATGACGATCGTTGAGTGCGATGCATACTCATGTTATTTTCCGAATGATTTCGTATTTCAGATCTACAGCCAGCCAGTATTTGCAGTTGTGGAGAAATGGCTCGGGGGGGAGTTTCCAAATAGCGGATTTGTGAACAATTTCTACAACATGAAGTTGCCATTGTTACCAACACTACAACTAAATCCTCTAAGGTTGTGCTTCAGAACAGCTTATGTGGTGTCTACAACTGGGATTGCAATGATATTTCCTTATTTTAACCAAGTTTTGGGAGTTTTAGGGGCTTTAAACTTTTGGCCTCTAGCTATATATTTCCCTGTGGAAATGTACTTCATCCAAAAAAAAAATCAGTCCTTGGACTAGAAAATGGATTGTTCTTAGGACATTTAGCTTTGTTTGCTTTCTTGTGACTGTAGTTGGCTTGATTGGGTCACTTGAAGGGCTTATAAGTGCCAAGTTAAGTTAGAGTGATTAATAATTTGATGTAATATATATATATTATATATATATATGTACATGTATATGTATATGTACATGTATATGTATATGTAGTTATGTAATTCTTAATCAATGAAAGTATGTAATTTCAGCAAAAATATGCATTGAAAAAAAAAAGTGTGGCTGTTGAAAGTTCAAAAACTAGAATTTACTCCTCCGTTTTGGACCAAATATAACAAGGCATTTTACACCGATGCATGCACTCTGAATTTGTTGCATTCATAAATTTTTTAATTTTAACAATTCACACATTAAATTTTGGAATATGTAATAATTTCCCCCAATTGATGCCTATGTTTAATCTATTAAAGGAAATTGAAGTGATTTGTTTATGAATCGTTAACTAATTACGTAAATGATTATTTTTATCTATTTTAATTAGATTTATTAAGGTAAAGTTTTTAATTAGGTTTATTAAAATAAAAAAATCTGAATTAATTTTATTTTATGTTTAAATTTGGTTCGATTTTGATTTTTTTTTAAAAAAACCTTTTTGTACTATTAAATAACGACTTATGTGTAAGTAAACTGTCATTTTTCATTGAAAAAATTGCCATTGTTATAATTGAGGTAGATTGCTGTAGATTTAAATATTTAGGGTACAAATTGCTAAAATTAAAAGTTCTTAGTATAAATTACAACTGTGCAACAAGTTTAAGGTGCTCTGATGTAAAAAAAAAAAAGCCATAATTGAATGTAAAGTCACTGAATTTAATCACAGTGTTTTATAGGTTACTACATTCCATGTAAATCCATGAAGAGGTACAGTTGAAGGATATCAACCAAAAAACGATGACAATACTAAAAACGACAATTGCCTTAACTAACGACGTAGGCATAAGAATTGCGACATAAATAGGCTAAACGACTGATAAGCGGCATCTCCTCACAACAACAACAATCTGAAGAAACGACGTGACGTTGAACTAGAGAGAGAAAAACGAATTTGGAAAGAAGAAAATGGAGAAGAGACTGATAGAATGACCAGTTTAGCAGAGTTTTACTTTTGTTTCTAACCAGTTGAAGAAGAGAAGTAAAAATTATGGTTTCTCTTCAAGTGTTTGGAATCAAATAGCTTTTGAGGTTAAAATAATCTTTAAAGTAATTTAATAAATACTAAAAATATCAAATGAAGTTTATAATGTCTAATTTAAATTTATATTACAAATTTTAAAGTCTACTCAGAAGAGCTTTTGCCATAAGCAATATTTTTTTAGCTTTAACAGAAAGCAATTTCGGAGATTGGAAACTATTCTAACAGATTATCAAAACAATTCCAAAAGTTGCCTTTGGATTTGAGAAACCAAAAGCAGTTTCTAGAAAAACTTTTCCAAACTAGTCCTTTACAGTTAAAAATATAGAAAGGAATTTGAAGGAAATGGAGAAATAAAAGTAAATTAAATTAAATTAAAATAAAAGAGAGAAGAGAAAGGGGAAGGATTTAGATAATGGTAAAGCGATTTAGAAGAATAATGAAGGAAATATTAATTCACTTATGCTAATCTGAATTGTATTACATTGATATAGCTTGATCATCCATTTATAGGTAGACAATAAGCACAATTAGAAAACTAACAACAAAGGAAACTAATACAAGAATAAGGAACAAACAAAGGAAACGTGACAGCCTAAAAAAAAAAAAGGAAACATGACATTAAAAAAAAAAAAGAAAAAAAAAAGGATCTAAACTCTACACTTGTGTAAATTTTATCTTAATGAACATGAATAATCCTGATCCATTATTTCTAAACTACAGCCTTCCTCTTTCGCATGGCAACCTTAAAAACGACAATTATCATTTTGGTATAATTAAAAGTAAAAGAATATCTCTTAAAAAAAATTCAAACTATATTAATTATTTAAAGAAAATTACCTGAATAATCATTTTTTTCCCATAAATTGATCAACATAACACAAATTCTTATTCTTAATAAACATAACACAAATTTTATTTTTGTGTTGTGTCATATTAATCTAGTATCAAATATTTACCTCATATTAATATAATAATATTTAAATTTATGTAAATGTATTTTCCCGGAATATTTATCTATTAAAAATTGAACGAAGAATTAAATAAATATGCAATTAAAAATACTTAATTAAAAAATAAAAGAAAAGAAAAGAAAATGACCAAAAATTCAAACTTTAAAAATAAAGAACCCAAAGACCTCTATATATATATATATATGTATGTGTGTGTAATTATGTATATCCATTCGTCATACAGCCGTCCTGTCGTCTCACATATTCATGATGTTGGAGCTTGGAGGAAAGCGACGATCGGAAAGGCTTAGGCTTGGACAGAAAACACGAGATGAATCAGAAATGCCGACGGAGAAAAGAATATGCAAGCAATGGGCTAATAATGGAGAACGACAACAATCCGAGAGGATTCGGATTATAAATGGAGAAAGAGGATCATCATCACATTCATCGGCAGCGGAAAGTGTTGTTGCAGAACCAGAAGCCGCTGCCAAATTCATGTCGGTCGTCTCGGACGACCTTCTGCAGGAGATATTGTTCCGACTTCCCCATTCCAAAAGCGTAATCCAATGCGGCACCGTCTGCAAGCGGTGGTTCTCTCTCGTTACCTCTCCGTCACAAGGCGGCTTAAACATTATCCGCAAATTCAATCACCATCACCGCCTCAAACGACAACAACAGCAAGAACGAAAACAAGTAGAGGAACACTTGCCTTATACTCTGTTGATGACGAGCCGCTACAGTCCGAGAGGCGACGATCTACAATTCTCCTACTGTCCCTACACTCCATGCAACAATTTCTTCTCTGACAAGTCAAAAATTCTCCGCCATGGAAAGGTATCTTTAGTTAATACCGGTGGTGGTGGTGATGGTTATCTTGATTTCTTGCCTTGGCCGAGAAGGTTTATAAAATCGTCCTTCGAGGATTTGTTGCTGATTATGCTGAACAGGAAGGAATTCTGTATTTGCAATCCTCTAACTAGGCAATGGATTTTGCTCCCTTGGATCCGCAACTTTACGGATTTTGATACGTGTGGTTTTGTGTGCAAGCCCAATTGCAACTGCAAGTCACAATTTGGGGGATCATATTCATATTCTTGTTCTAACAATTATTGTAATTGTAGAATCCAATACAGGGTCGTGCTAATCTCTTGGTTTTATAACTCCGTGTCGGTCTTTTCTTCTGAGACTGGACAATGGACCGAATCGACGCACCAGATTCCAGGGACATTTTATGCTTGGCGTGCCACATCGGTTGGGAACAACGGAATTGTGTACTGGGCATTGGGGAGTAACCAGTTAAAAGGAATTGTTGCGTTAAACGCCTTCAAGGATGGGGACGATTTGGAAGAAGAACGATGCCGTTTGATTTGCTTCCAGTGGAGTTTGCCCGAGGCTTTGGGTACGGTCACTCTAAGAGAGCACGGCTTGGAGTGGTTCGTGGTCGTTTGAGACTTGCGCAGGTCTATTTCCTTAAGAGGTCCAACTCCTATGTTTTGAAAGCTTGGGAACTTGTTGACGATCACCGCAACGCCTCTTGGGATTTGGTTCATCATGTTCGTTTTCAAAGGACCGACAAAAGCGTGCTGTTTTTTCTTGTTGCACTTCATCCTGATGATGGAGACGCGGTTTTCTTAACAAGTGGTGATAATCGTGAAACCAAATGTCAGGATCTTTTCCAATACAAAATTGGGAGTGACGATGTTGAGCCTGTTTGCAGAGGTAGATCCGGCTCGTGTGTCTTTCCTCTGGTGCATCCTTGGTGGCCTACTACTATTCCTTCTCTGCCACCATCCAGTTAGAGCTTTTGAAACCTCCAGTCCAAGTTTATTCCGTATTAATTTTAGATTATAATTGATGCGGACTCTCTTGCTTTTTCATGTTTCCCTTTTAATTAAGCTAATTAGTAAGAACAGAAGTCTGTAATTCTGGTTACTTATTTGATTTTGTTCTTTCATAATAATTCTAGTTGCTTCCTATTTTAGTAAGAACAGAAGTCTGTACTTCTAGTTACTTATTTGATTTTGTTCTTTCATAATAATTCTAGTTGCTTCCTATTTTAGTAAGAACAGAAGTCTGTACTTCTAGTTACTTATTTGATTTTGTTCTTTCATAATAATTCTAGTTGCTTCCTATTTTAAAGCTTTTGTGAGGAAGGCCCAAATGAGTATATGAATGTAGAAAACCCTGCCAAAGAAGTCATTTACAGTTAAAAATATAGAAAGGAATTTGAAGGGAATAGAGAAATAAAGTAAAGTAAAATAAATTAAAATAAAAGAGAAAATAGAAGGGGAAGGATTAAGATAATAGTAAAGCGATTTAGAAGAATAATTAAGGAAATATTAATTCACTTATGGTAATCTGAATTGTATTACGCTTGATCATCTATTTATAGGTAGACAATTAAGCACATGCAATTAGAAAACTAACAACACAAGGAAACTACTACAAGAATAAGGAACAAACAAAGGAAACGTGAGAGCCTAAAAAAAAAAAAAAGGAAGCATGACATTTAAAAAAAAAAAAAAAGATCTAAACACTACACTTTATGTACAATCCTAATTCATCAAAATAATTTTTATCTTAATGAATATGAATAATCCTGAATAATCATATTGGTATAATTAAAAGTAAAAGAATATCACTTTAAAAAAAAGGTCAAAAATATTAATAATTTAGAGAAAATTAACTGAATAATCATCCTTTTTTCCCCTTTAAATTGACCATCATAATACAAATTTTTCATCCTTAACTAACATAACACAAATTTTATTTTCATTTTGTGTCATATTAGCCTAATATCAAATTTTCCGTCTCCATAATTATCTTTTAATTTATGTTAATGTATTTCCCGGAATATTTATCTATTAAAAACTGAACTAAAAATTAAATAAATATGCAGTCTTAAAATACTTAATTAAAAAAGAAAAGAAAATGACCAAAAATTCAAACTTTAAAAATAAAGAACCCTAAAAGACCTCTATGTAAATATGTGTGTGTATATATATGTATATCCATTCATCATACAGCCGTCCTGTCGTCTCACATATTCATGATGTTGGAGTTTGGAGGAAAACGACGATCGGAAAGGCTTAGGCTTCGAAAGAAAACACGAGATGAATCAGAAAGGCCGACAGAGAAAAGAATATGCAAGCAACGTGCTAATAATGGAGAACGACAACAATCCGAGAGGATTCGGATTATAAATGGAGAAAGAGAATCATCAATATCACATTCATCGGCAGCAGAAAGTGTTGCTGCAGTATCAGAAGCCGCTGCCAAATTCATGTCGGTCGTCTCGGACGACCTTCTGCAGGAGATATTGTTCCGACTTCCCCATTCCAAAAGCGTAATCCAGTGCGGCACCGTCTGCAAGCGGTGGTTCTCTCTCGTTACCTCTCGGTCACAAGGCGCCTTAAACATTATCCGCAAATTCAATCACCATCACCGCCTCAAACGACAACAACAACAAGAACGAAAACAAGTAGAAGAACACTTGCCCTATACTCTGTTGATGAGGGGCTACTACAGTACAGGAGGCCGCGGCCTACAATTCTCCTACTGTCCCAACTCTCCATGCCACAATTTCTTCTCCGACAAGTCAAAAATTCTCCACTATGGAAAGGTAACTTTAGTTACTACTGGTGGTGGTCATGGTGGTATCTTGATTTCTTGCCTTGGCCGAGCGGGTTTATAAAATCGTCCTTCGACGACTTGTTGCTGATTATGCCGAACAGGATGGAATTCTGTATTTGCAATCCTCTAACTAGGCAATGGATTTTGCTCCCTTGGACCCGCAACTTTCCGGTTCTTCATGGGTGTGGTTTTGTGTGCAAGCCCAATTGTAGCTGCAACTCACAATTTGGAGGGTCATATTCTTATTCTTATTCTAACAATTATTGTAATTGTACAATCAAATACAGGGTCGTGCTAATCTCTAGGCTTCATAACTCCATGCCCAGCACGACGTTTAGTGTGTCGGTCTTTTCTTCTGAGACCGGACAATGGACCGAATCGACGCTCCAGTTTCCAGAGAAATTATATGATTGGCATGCCACATCGGTTGGGAACAACGGAATTTTGTACTGGGCATTGGGGGATCACCTGTTAAAAGGAATTGTTGCCTTAAACGCCTTCAAGGATGGGGACGATTTGGAAGAAGAACGATGCCGTTTGATTTGCTTGCCAGTGGAGTTTGCCCGAGGCTTTGGGTACGGTCACTCTAAGAGAGCACGGCTTGGAGTGGTTCGTGGTCGTTTGAGGCTTGCGCAGGTCTATTTCCTTAAGAGGTCCAACTCCTATGTCCTGAAAGCTTGGGAACTTGTTGACGATCACCGCAATGCCTCTTGGGATTTGGTTCATCATGTTCGTTTTCAAAGGACCGACAAAAGCGTGCTGTTGTTTCTTGTTGCACTTCATCCCGATGATGGAGACGCGGTTTTCTTAACAAGTGGTGATAATCGTGAAACCGAATGTCAGGATCTTTTCCAATACAAAATTGGGAGTGACGATGTTGAGCCTGTTTACAGAGGTACATACGGCTCGTGTGTCTTTCCTCTGGTGCATCCTTGGTGGCCTACTACTATTCCTTCTCTGCCACCATCCAGTTAGAGCTTTTGAAACCCCCAGTCCAAGTTTATTCCGTATTAATTTTAGATTATAATTGATGCGGACTCTCTTGCTTTTTCATGTTTCCCTTTTAATTAAGCTAATTAGTAGGAACAGAAGTCTGTAATTCTGGTTACTTATTTGATTTTGTTCTTTGATAATAATTCTAGTTGCTTCCTATTTTAAAGCTTTTGTGAGGAAGTCCCAAATGATCAGTATATATATGAATCTAGATTCCAACTCTCATTTATATGAATGTAGTGAAGTGTATGTACACATAAAAAACTTCAGTATCCAAGAATGATACTGGACTTGTAATGTTCGATTGATATTTAGAATTATGCAGGGAACCATGTCGACAACTGTATCACAAATCATCACTGTTGAGTTGTCGAATTTTATGAATGTCCTACGAAAAAACACCTCACCGTCCACGCTTCCCTTTGCCTTCACTTTTCTTTTCTTAGCTTTCCTCCTCTGCAAAAGCTACCCGCCCACCCGACCTCGAAGATGGGCCCTATCGAAATCGCTCCTACATTGGAGCAGATGATGTTTCTTGGTACAAGTTTATGTTTCAGAATTGTGTGAAGACAAGGAAGAACGTGAAGAATTATAACCATCAAGAACTTTGTTTTCTGATTATTTTGGTTATCGACAAGAGTTATCATTTCATTTGATTAGCGGAATCTTCATGAAAGTTAGCTCCCGGAACAAAACTAAATCCTCTACGGGGATTGCAATGATATATCCCTATTTCAACCTGGTTAGGCGCTATTAACTTTTGGCCTCTAGCTAGTAATTGCATGATTGGGTGAAAAATATATATATATATATATATATATATATATATTTGCTGGATGTATATGAATGTCAGATATGAGACTTATTCTACATATATCTTCATCAATGGATGTATCTTTATTGTAATTGAAAAAAAAAAAGTTTATCTGTTGTGAAGTTCAAAAGCTAGAACTTACTCCTCCATTTTGGAGCAAATGTAATTGAATGAGAAATTATAGAATTGAATCACAACGTGTTGTATAGGTTAACAGTATTCTATGTTAATCCGTGAAGAGGTTCAACTGAAGGACATCAACTGAAAAAAGACGAAAATTATTAAAAACGACAAATGCTTTTAAAGCATAAGAAACGTGACATCAAAAAGATAAACGACCATCCCGGCGTCATAGTGACAATAACCTTATAGCAACAATTTCAGGAAACGACAGTAACAGAAGAACGACATTAACAAAAAAAAAAAAAAAAAAACTTCACAAGTGAAAAACGACATGCAAATAAAAAGACAACTATACGAGGTAATATAATTGACATACAATAATGAAGGAAACGAGACTAATTGAAACCACGTCATCATTAAGTATGAACCAAGCGACATCAATCCAAAAACTTAAGTAAACGACACAATAAAAGGACAACATTCGCAGTGAACGACTTGAAATTTAAATAGCCAAAATCCGCAAAAACGACAATTAGCTGATTAAAGGCATTGACCCAAAGAACAATTTGTAGGCAAAAAACGACCTCAATTGGAGAATTGGCAACGGATAGAAACGACTCATTTATAAATCAACATAAAAATGAACAATAACCCCAAAAAAAAAATCACAAATCTAAGCGAAATGTGTCAAGTCGATAAACATCAACTAAAAACGATAGTGGTAAAACGTGGAAGCGAGGTGAACAAAACGGCAAATAAAGCGGAAAAAAAATAACCAAGAATATATTTTATGAGTTCCTCTCCAAACTATACCACTAGTATCGATATGCTATCGAACTTTACATAATTCGTCCTTCCAATTATAAATTTATATATATTTTAACCCTCCCAAATGAGTTTTTTTTTTTTTTTTTTTGGAACAAAATTACTGAGTCATCACTTGGTTTAACTTTAAGTATTTTATTTATGGGTTAATAAACGCTCTTGCTCTAAAATAAATTAGTGGTTAGTAAATATCTCGCATATTTACTTCCTAGAGTACTTGCTTATGAGTAAAAAAAAATTGGAGAGTGAACTTTAATTAAATTCGGTTAGTCAAGAGTTTAAAGAAATCGACGAATTTGCACTATTTATGTGCGTCATATGTGCTCTATCATCTTTAAAAATAGCACTTTTTCAATGAATGTGAGGTGAATCTAGATATGGTATATATTTATATATATATATATATATTAAAATAGATATATAATAGTTCAGAATGCACAACCTCTATTTTTCAAAATACAGGAACATGTGGACATTAATGACGTAGTCGACGAAAAATTCATAAATTTATTGAAAAGGCAAACAACAGAGGAGATTAAAATAAAATCGACAATAAATCTGAGGGCACAACAAATATAGGAAATAAGAACAATAAAATGATTACAACAGAACAATCTCAAAAGAATGCATTTTTATTTAAAAATTTTTTTAAAAGGGCAACAATCCCGGAAAGAATCCTTTAATAATAATATCTTAGAGTACAAGAATCCTACAATAATAAGGATAATGATAAATTTACAATGATAATGATAGCAAATACTATAATGATAATGACAAAAGAAACAAAGATTAAAAAATGATTATAAAAATTTTAAAAAATAAACTAAAAAGGAAAAATACTGTGGAAGGAATAACCAAATAAATTTTTAATGTCTTTCAAAAAAAAATCAAATTTAAATTCAAAAAACCAAGCACCCTTAGAAGACGCACACACTAAAAAATAATAATAATGATAATGATAAAAGAAATAATGATTATAAAATGATTATAAAAAATTTAAAAAATAAACAAAAAAGGAGAAAAACTGTTGAAGGAATAGCCAAATAAATTTTTAATGTCTTTCCCAAAAAAAAAAATCAAATTTTCATACCTAAATTTTTTTTAATTTGATAGAAACATCCTAAAATTTTAAATTTAAATTAGAAAAACCAACCACCCTTAGAAGACACACATATTCGTTCTCCATGTTTATTACACGGTGATAACAAAACAAATTGCTCCAAATTCAAAGAGTGAGATTTAATGAATCAAGAACTTGAAATTCAAACTAACAGCAGCTCATTATCTTGTTAAACAGATTTTCCATTAAAGAACAAACACAATTATTAATTAATGTTTCAATATTTAATGCCAATAACATCAACGATTAAAAAAATCCCAACAATAAGTACGAACCAAGCGACACCAATCCAAAAAAATAAAGAAACGACATAAAAAGGGAACGATTTTCTCAGTGAACGACTTGAAATTAAAATACCACGACATCAGCAAAAGCGACAATAAGTTGATTAAAGGGCTGGACTCAGAGAACACTTTTTCGTCGAAAACGACCTCAATTGGAAAAACGACAACTGCTGGAAAACGACTCTAACTTAAATAAATAAAACAAATATAGCCTAAAAAATAAAGATAATAATTTAAAAAAAAAAAAACCCGTCAAAAATAAAAGCAAAATGTATCAAGTGGAAAAACAACAACTAAAAACGATAGTAGTGAAAACCAACATAAGCATCGATCTGATAAAAAACTCAATGAACAAAATAGTAAACAAGGAAACGAGGGATTTCATGTAATGGCTGAGTTTCTTTCTGTTTTTGTAAGCTCAATGTAACACTCAGCTGCCAACAATATGAATTACAACAAAACAGGAAGAAATTTATTAACAAAACAACAAAGAAAAAAGGGGCTCAAATAATTATTTAATTAATGGAAATTGTGAAGGGAAGAAAAGGAGAAGGTTGGGTACAAATTACGTGCTGCTGATGGTTTTGAAACAATAGATGAGATTCATCAATAGAGAGAGAGAGAGAGAGAGAGAGAGAGATTTGTTTTCGTATTTGAGTATTTTAAAAAATAAAAAATAAAACATGGGTTGGGTTGGGTTGGGTTGGGTTGAATTACAAAAGAAAAAGAAAACATTTTAGCTGTTTATGAATTTTCTAGTTTCTTTTTTTAGCTTATAAAATTTATTGGTTTTTTTTTTTTTTATTGTAGCTTACGAACTTCCTATTATTATTTTTTTTTTTGAAATAACTTCCTATCATTATTATTATTGTTATTATTGGTTAAACAGTTTATGAACTTTATTGATGGTTCATGCAAAGGAAAAATATAAATTGAAACTAAATTGTTTCTCTTTTAAAAATACGATAAATATCTTATTAACATTTATATGTTATAAATTTAATTTAATATTCTATTTACACTTATATCGTGTCCCTTTGAAAATACTTACAGATTTAGACAAAACGATAAATTAAATAAATATCTATATCTTCTTAAAAATTTTATCTATTTGATAGGTATTTTTTGTAAGTGTACAAGTCAGTTCAAGTAATAAAGTGATAAAAAGATATTGTTCACAATGAGAATTATTTACTACTAAGTACCAAATTACTTTAACCCCAATTTTATTTGAACAATAAATTTATGAGATGCAATAAAATAAAAGAAAATTAAAATAAACACAACCCATGAATATAGCAAGAAGAAATTCAATATATTAAGACATCTAGAATTTCTGATTTTACCGCATTTATCCTGCTCAAATCATCAAATTTAATCAACGAACACTTATTTCTATGCTGATGATAAATTTCCCTAATGTGATCACTAATCTTTCTCAAACATTAACAAACAATCACAACAAGTCAGTTTTCACCTCTCGGTCTCAAACTCCAAACTTATCATAATTTATTAATAACAAAAAATTCATAGCATCACACAAGTCTCATAGATATCTCAATCCTATAACAATCTCATGGTATTTAATCAAAGTCTAATCCAACTATCACTTCTTAATCTCAAATTGGACCACAAATTAATGGGAAAGGGCGCACACACTTTCACAAGCATTAAGAATATATTAACATTCAGCATAGATATGAATAAACATCGAAATTGAATTAAATCATGATGACTTTGAACATTCACAATCTGGCTATATCGTTACCCTAGAAAAATAAATTTAATTCATAATGAAACTAAACAAAATCCTAATTAAAGTTCTAAATTAAACATGATGAGAAAAGAAAATAAAAACTAGTTTATGAATCAGAATTGCCGTGCTCCATCCCCAGAATTGCGACTCTTCTTCTCCAATTCACCAATTGCTTTCTTTTCCTTCATACCCTCCTCTTTTCCAACCGAAAAAAAATAACTATTTGGAAACCCTAAAAGGATTCTATTTATAGTCATGGGCCGAAAGATCTCCTTTTTGAATCAACAAATTCGGGGAATTATAAAAAATGCCGTTTTGGTACCTAGTCCCTCTTTTTTCTGTGCCTAGCAACAAAACTATTACGTAAGCATGAGGAACCACGAGCTACGCCTAGGCACAAATTTATCACTGCCTAGGCATAAAGTTACATAGCTGAAAATCTCTTTCGGCGCCCAGACACTCCTGAAACAATTCTTAGACTCTAAGCACTTGGATTTTTGTACTGGAAATCCAATTCAAGCACTCATGCGCCTAGAAATTTTATGTGTAGGTGCCTATGCGATTCAAAACACACAAACTTCATATTAAAGTACGCCAAGTACTCCATTTTAGCTCCATTTGTATCGAAAAACAACAAATCCACCTTTTTACCTAAATCCTACAAAAGAGAATAAAAAACAAAGTGAAAGAACCTAAAAAGAAATTGAAAACTAACAAAATAATAAGTTAAAAGTATCTAGTTAATTAGTAAAAAACTAACTTATCGCTATTTAAAATTAGCAATATTCTAAGACGACCACAAAATTTATATGCTTTGTCATCATGAATCGTATCTATTTTGTTTTGTTCATAATTTTTTTTCTTCATAAATTTTAAAAGAGAAATAATTTATATTTTTTAGAATATTATTAACAACAATATTAGGTATTTTAGCGTTGCCGTCATAGCAACATCTAAATCTGAGTGTATAATGTAATTTGGGTTTTGATAGAATTAGAAAATTGGGTGGATTAAATTCAAAATAAGTTTTAAGTGAAGAAATTTAGGCTCCGATGGGGGATGCATTTGGAAACCGTGTTTCCAAAAGTGTTTTTGTTCTTCCCCACCAATTTTACTATTTACTTTTTCAAAATATTAAAATAAATCAAATTTTAAAGTCTATAACTTTATTATTTTAAGTCTAAATAAAATGAATTTTTTTTCCCAAATTACATAGAATATTGAGAGGAACAAAATAAGATCCATATTGTTATTTTTTTTCTAAATACATTTTAAGTTTTTATACTTTTTTCACTCCAAATAGTTTGTTTTCATTAAAAATACACATTTTCAAAACTCAAATCATCTCCGACCTCCAAAATACCGCCTTCAAATATGTCCCCAAAAACAGGGCCTTAACGGAAAGCACATTATAATTAGTGGTACTTGGGCTAAACGTAGGTGTGCCATCCAGAGGGGGAAAAAAAAAAAAAAAAAGCCTCTAAAGCATTCTGAGTTAAGCGCTTTTCAAAGAGAAAAATCTAGCTTTAGAGCTTTATCAACTTATAGCTTTAGAATTATTTTTGTGAAATTAATGGAGTCTTCCTAAGAAGGTATTATCCGGGAGAAGAATTTGTTGCCTTCGGAGAAGCTAATCTAAAGTTGAAGGGAGTTCAACAACATAGAAGATCAAGACGAGTGGTGCTTATAGAATAGATCCAATTAATGGGTGCAATAACGGCAGATGACAATAAGAAGAGTGAGGTTTTGTTTGGCATTTAAATTCAACCCTAAGTACATGCAATAGAAATTATATTTTATGGCTTTGCCTGGAATCATTTCTCGAGGGCCAAATTATTCCTTACACGTTTTTGTAATCGCAGAGAATGGAGAAATTCATGAGAGCATTACTGGAATTCCAGCCTCAAGTGTGGCCAACAAATTATGGTTATGCTTCCATGGACATCGCTTTTGCCTATCCGTACTCCATTATTCTTCTTGAGATTCAGGTTTGCTTCAATGGGATTCTAATATGAAAACTGAAAAGTTTATTAAATTTCTTCTTTACATGCTCATCAGATTATGGGTTTTTTTTTTTTTTTTTTTTTTTGAATGATGGACACATTGAAATTGCCTCCGGCCGAAAACAAGACCATGAAGATGGCGTCAATGATTGCAATATTTGTGACAACCTTTTTCTACCTCTGTTGTGGATGCTTCGGATACACGGCTTTTGGGAATAACACGCCGGGGAACCTCTTGACAGGATTTGGATTCTATGAACCTTTCTGGCTCATTGATTTTGCTAATGCTTGCATTGTTCTTCATTTGGTGGGAGGATATCAGGTAATTCCGCTAATGTTATCTTGATTTCACTCTTAATCTTGTATTATGGCTTATATTTCGACATATAATGAAAAGGCAATACTATTTATCACCATATATAGGTGAACCATTAGAAGACGAACATAGTCTCATATGTCAATCTCTAACTGGTTAAAAACTAATAATGATGATCATCGTTGGTGATTATTAGCATTTTTTCTTAAGGAAAGAAAAATAAAAATCTTCAACGACTTTTTAGTATTCAACTTGAGATTTGCTACTCACTTTCCTATACAGTCTTACACGTCAATCTAGAACTACCCAAAAAGCGGTAATGACGATCATCAAGTGCCATGCATACTCATGTTATTTTCCGAATGATTTCGTATTTCAGATCTACAGCCAGCCAGTATTTGCAGTTGTGGAGAAATGGTTCGGGAGGACGTTTCCAAATAGCGGATTTGTGAACAATTTCTACAACATGAAGTTGCCATTGTTACCAACACTTCAACTAAATCCTCTAAGGTTGTGCTTCAGAACAGCTTATGTGGTGTCTACAACTGGGATTGCAATAATATTTCCTTATTTTAACCAAGTTTTGGGAGTTTTAGGGGCTTTAAACTTTTGGCCTCTAGCTATATATTTCCCCGTGGAAATGTACTTCGTCCAAAAGAAAATCAGTCCTTGGACTAGCAAATGGATTGTTCTTGGGACATTTAGCTTTGTTTGCTTTCTTGTGACTGTAGTTGGCTTTATTGGGTCACTTGAAGGGCTTATAAGTGCCAAGTTAAGTTAGAGTGATTAATAATTTGATGTAACACACACAAACACACATATATATATGTACACGTATATGTATATGTTTATGTAGTTTATGTAATTCTTAATCAATGGAAGTATGTAATTTCAGCAAAAATATGCATTGAAAAAAAAAAAAAAAACGAAAAGTGTGGCTGTTGAAAGTTCGAAAACTAAAATTTACTCCTCCGTTTTGGACCAAATATAACAAGGCATTTTACACCGATACGTGCACTTTGAATTTGTTGCATCCGTAAATTTTTAATTTTAACAGTTCATACATTAAATTTTGGAATATGTAATTTCCCCCAATTGATATCCAAGTTTAATCTATTAAAGGAAATTGACGTGATTTATTTATGAGTCATTAATTAATTACATAAATGATTATTTTTATCTATTTTAACCAGATTTATTATGGTTAAGTTTTTATTTAGATTTATTAAAGAAAAAAATTTGAAATAATTTTATTTTATGTTTAAATTTGGATCAATTTTGATTAAAAAAAAAAACCTTTTTGCACTCTTAAATAATGACTTATGTGTAAGTAAACCGTCATTTTTCATTGAAAGTATAGACATTGTTATAATCGAGGTAGATTGTTGTAGATTTATAAATTTAGGGTACAAATTGTTAAAATTAAAAGTTTTGAGTGTAAATTACAACTGTGCGATAAGTTTATGGTGCTCTCATGTTTAAAAAAAAAAAGGCCTTAATTGAATGTAAAGTTAGAGAATTTAATCAAAAAGTGTTTTATAGGTTACAATATTCCATGTAAATCCATGTAAAGGTACAGTTGAAGGACATCAACCGAAAAACGACAACAATACTAAAAACGACAATTGCCTTAATTAACGATGCAGGCTTAAGAATTACGACATAAATAGACCAAAAGACTGATAAGCGGCATCTTCTCACAACAAGAACAATCTGAAGAAACGACGTGACGTTGAACTAGCTAGAGAAACGAATTTGGAAAGAAGAAAATGGAGAAGAGATATACAGACTGGCCTGTTTAACATAACTTTTACTTTTGCTTCTAAAGAGTCGAAGAAGAAAAGTAAAAGTTGTGACTTCTCTACAAGTATTTGGATCAAAAAGAGCTTTTGAGATAAAAAAAGATCTTTAAAGTATTCTAATAAGTACTAAAAATGTTAAATGAAGTTTAAAATATTTAATTTAAATTATGTTACAAATTTTAAATGTCTAATTTAAATTATGTTACAAATTTTAAAGTCTACTCATAAGAGTTTTTGCCAGAAGCTGCATTTTTTAGCTTTGACAGAAAATACTTTCAGAGACTGGAAGTTCTTCTGACAGATTATCCAAACACTTCCAAAAGCTACTTTTTGACTTGAGAAATCAAAAGCAGTTTCTAGAAAACTCTGCCAAAGAAGTCATTTACAGTTAAAAATATATAAAGGAATTTGAAGGAAATAGAGAAATAAAGTAAAATAAAATAAATTAAAATAAAAGAGAAAATAGAAGGGGAAGGATTAAGATAATAGTAAAGCGATTTAGAAGAATAATTAAGGAAATGTTAATTCACTTTAAGCACAATTAGAAAACTAACAACATAAGGAAACTACTACAAGAATAAGGAACAAACAAAGGAAACGTGACAGCCTAAAAAAAAAAAAAGGAAGCATGACATTTAAAAAAAAAAAAAAAAAAAAAGATCTAAACACTACACGTTATGTACAATCCTAATTCATCAAAATAATTTTTATCTTAATGAATATGAATAATCCTGAATAATCATTTTGGTATAATTAAAAGTAAAAGAATATCACTTTAAAAAAAAAAGGTCAAAAATATTAATAATTTAGAGAAAATTAACTGAATAATCATCTTTTTTTCCCTTTTAAATTGACCACTATAATACAAATTTTTCATCCTTAACTAACATAACATAAATTTTATTTTCATTTTGTGTCATATTAGCCTAATATCAAATTTTTCCGTCTCCATAATTATCTTTAAATTTATGTTAATGTATTTTCCCCGAATATTTATCTATTAAAAACTGAACTAAAAATTAAATAAATATGCAGTTTTAAAATGCTTAATTAAAAAAGAAAAGAAAATAACCAAAAATTCAAACTTTAAAAATAAAGAACCCTAAAACCTCTATATAAATATGTGTGTGTATATATTTGTATATCCATTCATCATACAGCCGTCCTGTCGTCTCACATATTCATGATGTTGGAGCTTGGAGGAAAACGACGATCGGAAAGGCTTAGACTTCGAAAGAAAACACG
>CM046374.1:32998625-33066260 GCA_025413025.1 Ficus hispida
TTTAAGTTCAACCCTAACTAAATTGTAATTTTTTATTTCAGTTTTATCTTTTTTTAAAAAGTTAACAAAATTTATAATTAGTTTTTGAAAAGTCAACCAATTCTAATTTAAAAATTTTATCTCCAACTGGCAACTAAACACAAACTAAGATGAAAAAACTAGTTATAAATTTTGTTGACTTTTCAGAGAAAAAAACAAAAACAAAAACTTCTATGAAAAAATATAATTTAGTTGAAGTTGAATTTAAATGTCAAACAAAGCCTGAATCTTTATGTCGTTGTTTGAAGTAATTAGTAGATTATTCTATAATTAATTAGGTGTGACCACAGAGAATAGATGTGACCGAATCTTGTTAAATTTCTTTTTGCTTTTATATTTGAATTAGTTAGGCAATAATGAAAATTTAAAAAAAAAAATTCCAAAAACAAATCTAACAAATAAAAACAAATACTCGTATCATTTAAGTCTGTATATATATATTATATATATTTATATATATTCTATCGTTTCCAGCTATTCGCATTCATCTTTGTAGGGTTTCATATATTCTATCATGATGGAGCTTGGAAAAGGAGGACAATCGAAAAGGCCCAGGCTTAGGTTTGTTATTAAAAAGAGCAGGCTTAATAATGGCAAACGACAACAATCATCATCACCGTCAGAAAGTGAGGCAGTGGCAGCAGCAGCAGCAGCAGCAGCAGGTTTTAAATTCATGTCAGTCGTTTCAGACGACGTCCTGCAGGAGATATTAGTCCGACTTCCCGATTCCAGATCCGTAATCCAGTGCGGCCCTGTCTGCAAGCGCTGGCTCTCTCTCGTTTCTCGTCGTTCGCAAAGCGGCTTATATTTCATCTGCAAATTCAATCGCCATCACCGCCTCAAACGACTTCAACAACAACAAAAACTGCCCTATACTCTTTTGATCAAAGGACTTGACTGTAGTACCTTAGGTTCCGGACTGCGCCCGCGCCCCGACATCTACCGGCCGGGCTCTCCGAGCTACCACTTGCTATCCGACAAGTCCAAAATTCTCGACCACGGAAACGTATCTACATCTACTACTCTTGATGGCAAAGTTGAAGATGAACAAAGTTATCTTGATTTTTTGTCTTGGCCTCGTCACTTAGGCTGTATAATATCGTCGTTCGATGACTTGTTGCTGTTGAGAGTTAGTAATTATATGCAATTCATAATTTGCAATCCCCTGACTAAGCAATGGATTTTGGTCCCCAACATCCCGTTCAACTTGACCAGTAATTATAACATTTTTCATCATAGGTTTGGGTTTGTGTGCAAGCCCAATTGCAACTGCAACTCGCAATTTCGACAAGTTGGAGGAGGAATGTCATTTTCATCTTCATGTTACTGTAATTGTAGCATCAAATACAGGGTTGCCTACTTCGTGACTTGTAGTTCCAGCTCTCAGGTGTTTTCTGTGGCAGTCTTTTCTTCTGAGACCGGACAATGGAGAAAGTCGAAGCTCCGGTTTCCATACAATTTATGTTCTTGGCATGAAACATCCGTTGGGAACAACGGAATTATATACTGCAGAGTTGGGGATACTATGTTGAAAGGAATTGTTGCGTTTGACCCATTCAAGGATGATTCTGAGGAGGAAGAAGAACAACAACAACAAAGATGCCGTTTGATTAGCTTGCCCTCGGAGTTTAGTCAAGGACCGGTATCTGGTCACTCTGCAAAAGCACGTCTTGGAGTGGTTCGCGGTCGTTTGAGGCTTGTGCAGTTCTATTTCATCAAAACGTCAAACACCTATGCCTTGAAAGCTTGGGAACTTGATGATGGTGATCATAACAATGCCTCTTGGCATATGGTGCACCATGTTCTTTTTAGAAGGAAAGACAAAAGCGTGGTGTTGTTTCCTGTTGCTCTTCATCCTGAAGATGGAGACGTGGTTTTCTTAACATGTAGCGCTAATGGTGGCATCAGATTTAATGATATTTTCCAATACAAGATTGAGAGATTTAATGATATTTTCCAATACAAGATTGAGAGTGGTGACGATGTTGAACTTGTTTTCAGATGTAGAGGTGGTTCTGGCGTCTTTCCCCTTGTGCATCCTTTGTGGCCTACCACTATTCCTTCTCTGCCGTCCTCTCCTTATTTCATGTTTTAATTTATTAATTTCTGCAGACCTTCTTGCTTTTTCATGTTTCCTTTTTAAGCCTTTTTTTTTTCTTCGTTTGAAGGATCCTTTTAAGCTAATAGTGACAACAGAAACTTTATTATTGTCGTTACTTTATGTTAATTTGTTTAATAATTCTGAGTTGCTTCCTATTTTCTAATGGAGAGTCAATGAAATCAGATGATGATTTTTTCGTGCTAGAGAACTGAAAAGAATATAAACATAAATATAGCAGGCAATCATTACAGGTTTTAAAAAGGAACAATAAGAAAAGTACCAAAAAAAGCAAAAAAGAAAAAAGCGTGAAGAAGGCGAAAAAAAATATGGTAAAGCCAGCTGCTACTATGTTAGCTGGCCACATGAGACAAGCTCAAAAGAACCAAAAAAATAAGCAGGCATATCCAGCCTTTCATTATAGTTATTATCAAGATGCTCCGATTTTTTTTATTTTTTTTTTTGGTAAATAAACATTGTTTTCAGCTTTTCCAAATCCAAATTGCAAGCCTCATAATATCGATATTGATATTGATCATGATGGAGCTGGGAAAAGGGCGGCAATCGAAAAGGCTTCATGGTGAAGAACGACATGAATCACAGAGGCTTGGGGTTAAAAGATCGTTGTCGTCGTCGTCGTCGTCGTCGTCGTGGTCAGAAAGTGGAGCAGTGGCAGCGGCACGTTCTAAATTCATGTCAGTCGTTACAGACGATATTCTGCAGGAGATATTGGTCAGACTTCCTGATTCCCGATCCGTAATCCAGTGCAGCTTCGTCTGCAAGGGCTGGTTCTCTCTCGTTTCTCCTAGTTCGCAAGTCGGCTTTGATTTCATCCGCAAATTCAATCACCATCACCGCCTCAAACGATATCAAAAAGAAGACCAAGGAGAACAGCTGCCCTATTCTCTTTTGATGAAAGGCTGTTACCATACCTCAGGTTTCGGACCATAGGTACTGGTCGTGTAACACCAAGCTTACATCCGCATTTGTCATGTGTAATAAGAGTATGCAGATTAAACTTGACGAAAAATAAGTTTAGCTTCATTGTAATAACATTACTATCTACAAAACAATCCAAAAAGAAGGTTCACAAAACTAGCATATTTACAACATGAGAAAGTTCACAGTCCTTAACTAAAATACACTAGCGACGTATAAATCATAAGATAAAGTTATTACTATAGGCACGCAGACAACTTGAAAATTAAGTCACGAAGTATTTACTAATGCCATTAAGCTATGATTGAAATTATACTAAACTTCATGCGTGCCAAACAATTAGTTTCGCTACTAAAACTGAAACATACAGATGCACATGAAATGGAATTGCATTACTATAGGGTTTTTTTTTTTTTTTTCTTTTCTTTTTAATGCTAAACTTCTTGTGAGAATTTTGGCCATTACAGGTCGGGCTCTCCAAGCTACCACTTCCTATCCGACAAGTCCAAAATTCTTCACTACGGAAACGTATCTACATTTATTACTGCTTACGGTGATGCTAAAAGGGAGGATGATTATCTGGAATTTTTGCTTTGGCCTAGTAACCAAGACTGTATTATATCGTCGTTTGACGACTTGTTGCTGATGAGAATGAGTGAGCTGGAATTCTGTATTTGCAATCCCCTAACCAAGCAATGGATTTTGCTCCCCAACATTCCCATCAGCTATACTCAATCTGATAACTTTTATTATAGGTGTGGCTTTGTGTGCAAGGCCAATTGCACCTGCAACTCCCAATTTCGACAATTTGGACGAGTTGGAGGAGGAGGCGGAAGAAGATCATCTCCATCTCCATCTCCGTCTTCATCTTCATCCTCATATTACTGTAATTGTAGCATCAAATACAGGGTTGCACTGATCACGACTTCTAGATCCATCTTCGAGTTGCTTTCTGTGGCAGTCTTTGCTTCTGAGACCGGACAATGGAGGAAGTCGAAGCTCCTGTGTCCAAACAGATTATATCTTTGGCATGAGACATCTGTTGGGAACAATGGAATTATATACTGGGGCTTTGGGGAGGAAGTGTTGAAAGGAATTGTTGCTTTTAACCCGTTCAAGGATGATTCTCAGGAGGAAGAAGAAGAAGAAGAAGAAGAAGAAAACAACAACAACGATGCCGTTTTATTAGCTTGCCCTTGGAGTTCACTGGATGCCAGGTGCACGGTCAGGCTATGAAAGCACGTCTAGGAGTGGTTCGCGGTCGTTTGAGGCTTGCACATTTCTATTTTGACGTGAGATCAAACACCTATGTCTTGAAAGCTTGGGAACTTCTTTATGATGACGATGACAATCACAACAACAATGCATCTTGGGATTTGGTTCACGATGTTCTTATTAAAAGGAGCGACGAAAGTGTGAAGTTAGCTCTTGTTGCTCTTCATCCGGAAGATGGAGACACTTTTTTCTTAACAAGAATAATTTCTCGTGAGATCAGGCATGAGGGCTATGATCTTTTCCAATACAAAATTGGGAGTAGTGACGATGTTGAGCTTGTTTGCAGATGTAGAAATGGTTTTTGCGCCTTTCCTCTCGTGCATCCTTGGTGGCCTACTACTATTCCTTCTTTGCCGTTCTCTACTTAGAGCTTTGAGGCCTCCAGTCAGTTTGTTTCATATTTTTCAATTTATTAATTTGTGCAGACATTCTTGCTTTTTCAAGTTTCCTTCTAAGCTATTGGTAACAACAGAAACTCTATCATTGTCGTTATTTAATGTTATTTTTGTTTGACATAATTATAGTTAATTCCTATTCCCTAATTCTCTTTTGATGTTTGCAATTCCATGCATGTTTGCATAAATTTTTTCGTGTTTATTTATACGGATGTGCTTCAACCTTTTTTGACACACTTTTGTATCTCTAAAATCTAGGCTCAAAGCCAAAAGAACTTGAGCAGAATCAAACCGTATGCCCGTCTCTACTTCTATTGCTTGTGTCGCCTTTGAATAGTTTTGTGTTCTCATGCAAGTCCGGTGCTTATATAAAGTTAATTTGCTATTGTAATTTAATTTCCTTCATTTGCTTTAAACATGAATAATTCAAATATTAAATTGCACAACTATACCTAAAAAAATTTTGTACTTTCGTATTATACACTCCAAACTTTCACTTTTTGAACTTCAAAACCAATAGTATCTTCAATTACTATCGTGCATTATCAGAATGACGATTTGAGATTATCTCAAAAAAAAAAAAAAAAAACAAATCTACTAGAGAGATAAAGTGTGGATATTCAATTCAATTTAATACGAAACTCCTAAAATTTTAAATTACAAAAATCAACCACCCTAAAGAGACCCGACACACACGTTTATTTATTTACACACACACACACACACACACACACATATATATATATATATGAATGTATATGTTCATATCATTCATCAAACAGCCGTCTGTCATCCCTACCTCGTATTCATATTTATTCAAGATGGTGAATCCAAAGAAAAGGTTTAACCTTGGTGAACGACGACAATCAGAGAGGCTTAAAGAGAAAAGATTAAAACAACAGCTTGGACTTGGAGAACAACAATATTCGGAAAGACGACGATCGGAAAGGATTAGAGAGAAACGACGCAATCAACTAAGTGTAAAACGACAACCGGAAGTGAAAAAACGAAGACTTAATAATGGAAAACGACAAAATTCATCATTATCATCAGCGGCCTCCAAATTCATGTCTTTCGTTACTGACGATATTCTGGAGGAGATATTGCTCCGACTTCCCGATTCCCGATCCGTTATCGAGTCCGGCTCCGTCTGCAAGCGCTGGTTCTCTCTCGTTTCTCGTCGTACACCACAAAAATTTTCTTATTTCCTTCGCAAATTCAATCACCATCACCGCCTCAAACGGCATCAAGAACAACAAAAACGAGACCAACACAAACAACAACAATTGCCGTATACTCTTTTGATGAGAGGCTATTACCATACCTCAGGTACCGGACTACCCTATATCTACTTTCCGACCATTCCACGCCTCGACTCTTATCCGACAAGTCGAAATTCTCCACCACGGAACTACGAGTACTACTACTGCTACAGGTGGTGGCGGTGACGGCGGCGGTTATCTAGATTTTTTGTCTTTGAAGCGAGGAGTATATTATCGGAAGTTTTATAGGTGTGGTTTTGTGTGCAAGTCCAATTGCAGCTGCAACAAACTAATCGGGGGAGGATCGGATTTGTATTATTGCAATTGTAGCGTAAAATACAGGGTCGTGCTAATGAATGCAGCTTTTTCCAACAGCACCGTGTCTACTGTGTCAATCTTTTCTTCTGAGACCAGACAATGGAGCAAATCGAAGCTCCAGTTTCGACACAGTTTATATTCTTGGCATGTCACGTCCGTTGGGCACAACGGATTTATATACTGGGGATTTGGGGAGGATGATTTGAAAGGAATTGTTGCGTTCGACGCGTTCAAGGATGATTTTGAGAGAGACGAACAACGATGCAGATTGATTGGCTTGCCCTTTCAATTTGGCAGGGGCAGGCTTCGGGGTCAGTCCGTGAAAGCGCGTCTTGGAGTTGTTAGGGGCCGTCTAAGGCTTTCGCAGTTCTACTTCCTTAGGAGGTCCAACACCTACGTTTTGAAAGCTTGGGAACTCGATCGTCTCAACTATGGATATTGGCGTTTGGTTCACCATGTTAGTTTTAAAAGGCGCGACGAAAGCATGGTGTTGTTTCTTGTTGCTCTTCATCCCGAAGATGGAAATGCGTTTTTCTTCACAAGTTGTGACAACGATGGCTTTTATCATGATCTTTTCAGATACGAGATTGGGCGTGACAATATCAAACTTGTTTGCCGATGTAAAAGTAGTTTATGCGTTTTTCCTCTGGTGCATCCTTGGTGGCCTACTACCATTCCCTCTCTGCTTCCACCTACTTAGTACTTCCATGTTTCCTTTTAAGCATTTTGTTTTAGACAATCCTTTTAAGCAATTATAATTCTCCTTTGATATGTAGAATCGTATGGAATTCCTTTCCTTTTCCCCCCATGGATTGATTTTCCTCATATGAATACACCATTCGATCTACATTTGCTTCGATCATTGACGTAGAAGGCGATTATGGTACAGCTAACAGAGAATGAAAATAATTAATTAGGGTCTTCTAGTACTAATGTAAAAATGAACCACATAACACACAAATTAATAAGTTCCAACTGATTCCATGAAGTTTTAGTTGAAGCTTTTGCTCTTCAATGTCTACAGAAGCAACATATCAAATCCTACCAGAAGCTCTACAATCTCTAAATAGCGAAACAATCTCTAACACTTAGCCCAGTGATTGAGGTTGTGTGCAGCGACATATTCTAAAAAAAAAAAAAAAAAAAAAAAAAAAAAAAAAAAAAAAAAAAAAAAAAAAAAAAAAAAAAAAAAAAAAAAAAAAAAAAAAAAAAAAAAAAAAAAATCTGCAACTTAGTCCTTACAGCGAGCATTGCAGCATTCCGAAAAGTTATGCCTATCATAATTTGACTCCAGATCGACCTCCAAATAGACTTATAGCACATTTGGTGATTCTTTTCAAACAAAAATAGATCTGACTTCGTGATTAACCTCTGTAGCTTAGCGCATTCTATCCAAAGACGATCAGAATCCATCAATAGTCCAAGACCTGATTTTCTCTTGTATGAAGTACATTAATATTTTTGCATAGTGAAATAAATGACCAGAGGTAAAAAGTTTACAGTCCCTAAAATTCCTAAAACTTGTTGAAAGACATCATGGTGTAAAAGATATAAATTGGTAACAACAACGGTGGACCTCTGTGTTCTTGTTTAATATTTAAAATTGATAAAAACAATAATAATAATAATAATATCCACGCGAATTTTGATGTTGTCTCTTAATCTTAATCTTTCCTTCTGGCAAACACAATTTGATGAGAAATGAGTGATCTCTGAGAGGAAAGGACAAAGAATTTAGTGCTGAATTCTTTTGGTACCCAAAAAAAAAAAAAAAAAAAAGGGACTAAGAATAAGGGCAACATCCCAAGAATTAAAGGTTGCTATGTGTTTGTTTGTAATGGTAGAGTGGTAGTATGATAATGAGAGTGGGTGGCGATCTAGAGGAGTCTAGCGGAGAGCGGTGGAGCTTTAATTTATGATAAGACTTCAAACTCTATGGAGAAAAATCGAAACTCTACAATTGCAAATTGATTTTTCAAACTTCATGGATAGACTTGGAGAGCGGTGGAGATTTCAAACTCCATGGATTGATTTTTCACGGATGTCAGCCTTAATTTATGATACAATTGCAATTTGTCTCCTAAATAAAAAAATTTAAAAAAAAAAAACGTTAAAAAGTTTATGCAAACATCAAAAGAGAATTATAAAAGAGGAAGCAACTACAATTATCAAACAAACAAATATTAAATAACAACAATGATAGAGTTTCTGTTGTTACTGATGGCTTAAAAATTAAGGAACAGGAAAAAGCAAGAAGGTCCGCAAGATTTAATAGATTAAAAATTATGAAATAGATGGGCCGGAAGCTTCAAAGCTCCAAGTAGAGAAAGGAATAGTAGTAGGCCACCGAGGATGCACGAGAGGAACGACGCGTAAACTATTTCTGCATCGGCAAACAGGCCCAACATTTGTCACTTCTCCTCCCAAGGATGAAGAGCAACGAGAACCAGCACCACACTTTCTCTTGTAATTATTTCAAAGAATGAAAATATATATATATATAAATATATATATATATATATAGAGGGGGTCGCCGCCTTGGTTTCGCTAGCAATATGAACGGGCCAATGGGCCCATTTACTTTCTCTTTTTTAGGAAACTACCGATTCATGTTGGGAGAAAGAGGGAAATTAAAAAAAAAAATTTCAGAATTTATATATCTTAAATAATATTTAGTATTTATCTTTATTTTTAGTAATATTCTTGAAAATATAAATTGTTTGTCTTTTAGAATTTATGAACAATACCTTTCAAAAAATAAAAAAGAAAAAAAGGAAGGTATGAACAATAGGATATTTTATTAGAATATAATAAATATAATAAATGGTGATGAAGTAAATAAATTTTTGATCGTTTTAGAATATTGGTACTGTAATTTTTCTTTTAGAATAATATTGATTTTAAACAGAGAAATTTTTTTTTTAGAAGATATAGATAGGAATTTATTTTATCATTAGTGTAAATGACGGAGGAAGCCTATAGAAGAAAAATGTTACTGGTCTAACACGGACGGAGGACGGAGTGTCTGCTAGCTAAAGCTGTTGTAAGACGCAACCCGTGAACAAATAAAACGACAAGACGCTGTTTTCAAAAAGAACAAATAATAAAATAATACCTACGACAAAATAAAAGTCCAGTGGGCGTATCAAAACGACACCAAACTGAATATACTAAGTTCCAAACGACGCCAAACTGAAGTTGCTTCTACATCAATAAAGCTGTTAGGATGTTCAAAAGGAGACGATGTTAAGTATAAATAGAGTATATACAAGCTGAACTTAACATTATAAATTATAAAATGATAATTAGATAGTTATTAAATGAATAGGTATAGACACACGCATAAAATATAAACACGCATAAAATATTAAAAGGTTGAAAAATAAATTAGTGGTGCCATATCGGTCTACCCGTTAACATCTTTACCTTGAAATAGATTAGTTCACGTTCTTTTTGCTTCATCATTTATTGACAAGATTACATATATGTTCTTTTTTAATACATATATATTATGTTCTGTTTTTCTAACTTTTTATGCCAAGAATCAACCACATGTCACCTCTCATATTTCTCACGATTTTAATTTCAAATTTATATTTTTCCATTGAACCATGACGAAAGTTCATAAACTCTTTATTAAAAATAAAAAAATTTCATAAGCTTCAACTAAAAAATAAGAAAGTTTATGAATTTTTACCTTCCAAAAAAAAAAGGAAAGTTTATAAAAGAATTAAAAAAAAACTAGGAAGTTCATAATCAGCTAAAAGATTTTCTATTTCCTTTTTTTTTTTTTTTTCCTTCTTCTAATTCAACTCGACCCTTGTTTTATTATTATTTTTCTTTTTGTTTTTGTTTTTGTTTTTTCACACAAGCATATATATATATATATATATATATATATATATTGGTGAGAAGAGTGGGAAGAGACGTACTCAAGTTGGAAAATGATTCTCTCTCTTTGGACTGCCATTAAACACTATGCCACGTGGTCACATCCGTTCCTAAAAACATGCTATAAATTTATTTATATAAAACTTTGAAGCACGTGGACTCTTTAGTACCTTTTTATAATTTTTTTTATTTTCATCCGAGGGACCACAACATCGCAAAAAACAAATTTCCCCCGAACACGTAGCACTACATGAATCAATTGTTTCATAATCAGCACGGAAACGAAATTGCATTTTCTTCCGTTTTCAATTTCCAGTTTTGTTTCATAATCATCAAGAACACGAAATTGCATTTTCTTCCGTTCTCAATTTCCAATTGTTAAAAAATTTGAGGCCTTTTTTCTTTCCTTTTTGTTGTTCTTATCATTGGCAACTGACTGTTACAATATTGAGCTTAGAAAAAACAGACAGAAAAATCAGCCATGGCAGATATAGCTGATCAGAAAACCCCATTTCTACAGAAACAATGCCAAGAGTTTCCTCTCTCTAGAACTGGTCTGTTTTTCTTTCCCATTTTCCATCTTTTTCTTTTCTTTTCTTTTCCGTTCTGTTTTGTTTTCAGAAATCCCATTACATTAAATTTTAGTACCTACAATTTTGATTTTTCTGAGTTTTTTCCATGAAATATCTAGATAATATTAAGTCCTACACACCATAAAAAATGCATTTTCGCGAACGTTATTTGTTCTGCTGGATAATATTCTCGTCTTTCAGTATGTGTTTTTATTTTTTTGCCTTTAAAATCTTCATAAAGCCTCATTAATTAATTAGAAAATCCAGAAAGTTTTAATCTTCAAAATCAAAATGTCTGGTTCAAGGTTCATTTCAAAGATTGTTTGGTATTACTGGTTCTTAATTACCCATATGGGCATATTGTATATATTACATGTATTGATTCTTAATACATGTATATAAACACACACGAGTATATATAGAAAAGTATTGAACACTTTTTATTTCCAAGAATGAAACACAGTCACCAATTATAGAATCCCACTTATTTTTGTATTCACAATCATTTAATTTTCTGACACCTTTTTCTTATTCAATCCAATAAGATTCATAAGGCTTTTTTTTTTTTTTTTTTTTTTTTTTTTTAAGTTTCTGTATTTGCTTAACTTTGTTTTGGCCCTTTTGGGGCTTTTTATGATTTTGGCTTTGTAACAACTTTTTTCTTTTCTTTTCATAAACTCCTTTGCTTATTCCAGATATATATATATATATTTATGTATATGTATATGTATATATGTTTGAGTGATGTTTTTTGGATTGTGAAGGGAATGTATGGACAGCAGTGGCACATATCATAACAGGAGTGATTGGGTCAGGGGTTCTCTCACTTTCATGGAGTATGGCTCAGTTAGGTTGGATTGCTGGCCCACTGGCCATGCTTTCCTTTGCCTTAACCACTCTTTTCTCTGCTTTCCTCCTCTGCAACTGCTACCGCTCCCCCGACCCCGAACACGGTCCCTATCGTAATGGCTCCTATATTGAGGCAGTTGATATGAACTTAGGTAGGAAAAACTGTTTTGCATACACTATGACAAGATCCGACATTCAATACGTGCGGTTCTGGTAGATAGCATCTCACAATTTATGTTTTGGCAATGCTTATTATGAGTTTCTTTGATTCACTTTTCATTTTTAGTTGTAAAATTAGTTGGTAAAGGCATATGAATTTCAGGAAGAAAGAACGCTCTGGCATGTGGCCTTCTTTTGCAAGCGAGCTTGTACGGGTTTGGTGTCGCCTATACCATCACTTCTGGTATTAGTATGAGGTATGTTTTGATTTTCTTTTCCTATTTTCTTGAACTAGATGAAATTCAAAAGTTTGTGAATTTGTGGATAGTAAGAGCTAATCCTAAACACTCTTCCATGGCTATAGAACAATTGAGGAATCAAACTGCTACCATAGAGAAGGGGCCGAAGCAACGTGTGAATTCGGAGAGACCTATTACATACTGCTCTTCGGCGGTGTTCAGATCGTACTCTCACAAATACCCAATTTTCACAACATACAGTGGCTTTCTGTTGTTGCTGCAATCATGTCTTTCACCTATGCTTTTATTGGATTGGCACTTTCCGTTGTGAAAGTTATAGGTATGCTTGAATGATAGTCTTCCTATTGGACTGACAAGAAAACACCGAAATCTGCGGCTAACTGACAGTTTAATATCTTGTCATTGTAATGAAGCTGTTGGTTATGCAAAGGGCAGCATAGGAGGTATTTCGACTCCGAACGTGGGCGATAAATTATGGTTGATATCTCAAGCACTCGGAGACATTACCTTTTCCTATCCGTTCTCCTTAATTCTCTTTGAGATTCAGGTATAAAGCACTTCCAAACCAGACGGGAAAATAGCATTTGTGGACCTTTTTTTGCTCCTTGTAGGCTTATTGGTGTAGGACAACCTTAGTGAAATTACTTATATCTTCATTAAGTCGTTTATCTCGAAATTTTTATCATATGTTGTCATTAGATTAGAATTTCATCTGTTCAGTAGACTACGAAGCTTTAGGCATGGTTGGTTTTTTTTTTTTTTTTTTTTTTTCCGAATGTTGTTGTCGTTTTATTTGTCCTAGGTTGTCTTACAAAGTTAACATTGGAAAATTTTGAAGGATACTTTGGGGGCACCACCACCAGAAACCCAGACAATGAAGAAGGCTTCTGCAATGTCAATCGCTATAACAACATTCTTCTACCTCTTCTGTGGAGGTTTTGGTTATGCGGCCTTTGGAGACGACACACCAGGGAACCTCATGACCGCATTTGTATCATACGAGCCTTATTGGCTCGTTGACTTGGCTAATGTTTGCATTGTGCTTCATCTAGTTGGAGGTTATCAGGTACTATAAATACTACAAAACTAAACCATTCTCAAACTTAACTTTTCGATAGCAATAAATCATTTTCGTGAGTCTTTTGATCGACAGATATATAGCCAACCGTTGTTTGCGAGTGTGGAAAAATGGTTGGCTGAGAATCTCCCTCACAGCAGATTTGTTAACAACAACTACATGTTAAACGTTCCCCCATTCGGGACCTTCAGATTGAATCCTCTAAGGCTGTGTTTCAGAACAGCTTATGTCATGTCAACAACCGCAGTTGCAATGGTCTTTCCTTACTTCAACCAGGTTCTAGGGGTGTTAGGGGGCATAAATTTCTGGCCTTGACTATATATTTCCCGGTCGAGATGTACCTGAAGCAGGCAAACATCAGATCATGGACACCAAAGTGGGTGATGCTTCGGACCTTCACCATCATTTTCTTGATTGTCACGGTGTTTGCCTTGATCGGATCCATCCAAGGACTCGTAAGTGCAAAGCTAAGCTGAGGACGTTGACATTCGATTTCCTTTAGAAGCAGAGAGGGATTCATTTTGAGATTTCCCATGATAAATGATCCCAACTTCACATTTCATGAAAATTTTGTTTGTGTTTTTTCTTTTTTCTCTTCTTTTTCTTTTAGATGTGCTCTCATTACATCTCTTAGAGTGCCAAAATTTTTATGGCAGAAGATTGTATTGTTTTGTTTTACTTTTGTTGGACCTTTTTTCTTTTAAGATCCTAGACTTTGTTATGAAGTACTTTCGGTTTGTTAGCTACATTTACCTACGCTACAGCCAAACATTGAGATACTACCAACTTATTTTTAATAGATATTTTCGTATGGACACCTTTTGAACTTTTAGAATTTAGCAATTAGTCTATGATTTTTTTTTTCTTGACAATATGCCATTTGAACTTATATTTTGTGGTACAGTCAGTTTTTTTTTTTTTTTTTAATTCACATTCGTTAAATTTTCAATGAGTTTTTTTTTTTTTTTTGACACGTGATAGTTAATAAGGGCATTATTAGTCAATTTTACTTAGTTCAATGTAGTACTACATTCTGCTGATCCGTCTTACTAATTTGTCCTTAATCGAATGCCTAACCAATAAGATAGAACGATTTCTCTCGTATCAGTTGACTTGTCAAGACAAAGCTGTGCACTCTTACTTGCCCGAGTCGAGGAGACGACAATCCCAAAACCCATGATTTACCCTTCAATGCACCTTTGAGTAGACCTTCAAAGTGAATTTCTTTTGGACAACTCTCTTATACTGCAAATTCACTTGGCACGGCCACGTTCGACATTTTTGTAGCCATGGGGGATTTAAACTAAAGATGCTACCACTAAGTTAACGAAGATGGCGTACATGACTACTGGCAAATTAAGCATAGAACCAAATATCGTCAAAATTCACAATACTATGCAAACAAGATACAAATTTAGGAGAAACCAAGCCAATATGTATGTTCCTTTATTTAATATGGCAATGAAATAAATTATGAGTTCCTATTTGTGCTTTTGCCTATGCGCTATAGTCTATAAATAAGCTTACTGTTTCTTTAAAAGATTCAGCATGTTTAGATCTTCGTTTTTTTTACGTAATAATACACAGTGGTGATATGAATCACTAGGTATACCAAGACATTATCGACATTCTTTTCACACCTTCGTAATATATCCATCCCATATGATATCAATAATAATAATAAAAAAATGCAAGAAAGTTTGTTCAAAACTAAAATAAAACCGCTCCAAAGAATAGAGAAACACAGAAATTATCACTACATTACATTTATCCAAATAAGTCCGGTGTCTTATTATTAAAACTCTTTTTCAGGGAAAAAAAAACCCGATAGAAAAACAAATAGTGCATGATTCAGGAAAACAAAACACCTCAAAAAAAGTGAAGTAAATCCATAAAAGGGAATCCCATTCACCTCCATGTAAAGCAAATGAAGAATAAATTCTAAACTCTAGAATCACCATTAAATCTAAAAATACTGAGTCGAATGATTTGTTAAATTCATCTAGCATATCATTAGTTTTATGAAAATTCTAAGAGATCCTATTTAACTATCAAATCTTCCGCAAAATGTAAAGAGTTTGGATCTCCATTTAAAACCCGTTTCCAAATGCCGAGTAGACTGCATGTCGCACATTGCACACAACAAACCAAACGGCATAACTGCAAGTGATCAGAGCCAAACAAGTCTAATACCATGATTGACAGGTTTGTCAGCCAAATTACTATTGTGACATAAAATGTCAATCAATAGCATTTTTAACATATATATATATATATATATAATTGTGAATAAAAATATTTGATACTAAAAAAAAAGTTTTTTTATTTTTTTTTTTTACACCGGTACATCCTGAATATTTGTCGTACGGTTGCGTGTGATGATTTTTTAATTATTATTTTTTAATTTAGTCAGTTAGATATGCTATAGTGTATTCTTATATTTACAAAAATCTTTTAGCATTAATTTTTAGATTCTAACTTAAATTTTAACCCTATTATATGCAACAGTGTTTTTTTTTTTTTTTTTTGCGGAAATAGAATAAGCAAATATATTGTATTCTTATATTTACAAAAATCTTTAGCAGTAATTTTTAGATACTAACTTTAATGTTAACCCTATTATATGTAAGAGAGGATTTTTTTTTTTTTTTTTTTTTTTTTTGTGGGGGGCGGCGGCTGCGGCGGCTACAAATGCAAGTGTGTGTGTGTGTGTGTGGACATGTGAGATTTCATATTTATAGTTTATGTTGATAGTATAAGGAAATAGATTTTCATATATATGGTCATCAATTTGTCAAAATATACTGCCATTAATCATTTTCTGTCCATGCCCAAATATAACCCTCTACACTTTGGCTTTTTCTTTTCTTTTTTTTTTTTTTTTTTTTTTTTGTTTTTTTTGTAAGAGATGTATTCTGTACGTATAAATAGAAGATGGATTGTACATTGTGAAAAATGAGCATTCGAAATATTAGCCAGCCTATCAAATATTATTGAATTCAGAATGTCACAAACTTTGTTGTTTGCATTATTATTGTTCTTTTTTTTTTTTTTTTTTTCCAAAAATATTACAATTACATGCGCCAGCAAAGAAGACCATGCCGATAGTACTACGTCGATCCTGTCGAAGTCACCATTCTTAACAAGTCGAAGTTCATTGCAAGTCTAAAGGTGAGGCTCTCAGAATCCATGTCTTACCCACTCAATAATGGCACCTTCGATTGGAGATTTGAACGGAGGAATTCAGGAACTCTCTACAAATGCAATTTCAATTTGGGCGTTACGTCGGCAACGATCAACATATATGATACCTTGAGGAATAAGGAAGAAAAATGCCCTTCTATTTGTCGATGGGAAATTTGTGAGGATGGCGTGCATGGATACAGACACTATGATGCCGTGGGTGACATAGTTTTCCCTTGGCCTAAATCCACTCCTCAAACTTCACCATATTCAAAGCAAGAAACATATTTTTTTTTTTTTACAAGAAATTTATTAAAATTAAGCTAATTTATGTTCCTTTGTTTGATATATATATATATATATATATATATATGTATATATGTATCAAATAAAATGATGCATTTCCTTATTATTTATGCCTTTTTGAGTTTTAAAAATTATGATGGCGTGCATGGCTACAAACAACTTGAAGACGTGGCTGATATTATTTTCCCTGGGCCTAAATCCAATCCTCAAAGTTCACAATATACAAAAAGAAAAAAAAAAATTTATTCGATAAACTCACTTTTCGTTTGAAAGACTTAATACCGATCGCTTCCGCATATACAATACTCTATGAAACATAATTAAATGATCAAAAAAAATTATTTAGGAAAATGATTATTAATCACTGATTAACTATAGTTAATCAGTAAAAAATACATACCAATATACTGATCTTTGTATGAAACGAGTTGATATGTATACAGTGAACTACGCAATCTAACATCAATAGATCTCAACTAAGCCAGCATTTCTACATTGCAAAATATAAATCTATATTAGATAACATAATTGTTGTACTTGATATTGTATTGCTGAAAACATAGCAACAACTACAAAAAGAAAAAAAGAAGAAAAAAAAAAAACAGCACTACTATATAAATTTCAAATCTTAAAATTTTGGTAATGAAAAAAGTGAAAGAAATTTGTAACTTCAAAACAAAGAGACAAAGAGGCATCCTTAAATTCTTTACTATTAACGTAGTTCAATGCAAATACATGCACACACACAAAACAAAACAATGGTCAATAAGAGAGAGAGAGAGAGAGAGAGAGAGAGAGAGAGAGGAAGAGGGAGAGTTGACCAAGCATCATGTGGGTGAGCTAACTGCTTAATAAATCATGCACCTTTGATGCATTGCCCTCTCTCTTCTTCACCTCCTTAATTCGTATTTCTTTGTAAAAAGAAAAAGAAGTTTCCTTTGTTATATGCGTCCGTACACTTGCACTTTGCCACTCACTTCTCTTTTTACAAAGAACTTGCTCACAATAAATTTCTCCTCCTCTTTAATGTGCCTTCCTAGTTTATGCCTTGCTTCATTTTTTATTTTTTTTATTTTTTTTATTTTTTTTATTTTTTTTTTTTTTGTTCTAGGTATTAGCACCGAATTTTTCGAGTGCAAGAGGTCGGATAGATGGGTCGGATCCCTTGTTGCCAGAAGGACAGTGTGAAGAGAGGACAACGGACACCAGAAGAGGATAACAAGCTCTCTTCTTACATTGCACAACACGGCACTCGCAATTGGCGTCTCATCCCCAAGAACGCAGGTATTTTTCTTGGCATTCATTTGATTGTAATGATTTTCCTCATGTCCTTTCTTTATACGAGTACAAAATTAAGGTCTTCAAAGATGGGGGAAGAGCTGCCGGGTGCGTTGGGCTAACTACCTCCTGCCTGACCTCAAGCATGGCCAATTCTCCGATGTGGAAGAGCAAACCATTGTCAAGATTCACTCCATTGTTGGTAACAGGTACACTACTTCTATTCCTCTGAATGTGGAAAAGATATTGCAATTTCTGTTTTTTGAAAAGTTTAACTCATATTTGGAACGTGATAGATGGTCAATAATCGCAGCCCAGCTGCCCGGCCGAACAGATAACGATGTGAAGAACCACTGGAATACCAAGCTGAAAAAGAAGCTTTCGGGTATGGGAATCGATCCCGTCACTCACAAGCCATTTTCGCATCTTATGGCAGAGATTGCAACCACGCTGGAACGCCCACAAGTGGCTCACCTTGCCGAGGCAGCGGTTGGCAGCTTCAAAGATGAGATACTACATCTGCTCACTAAACGACACATGGACTTTCAGCTGCAGCGATCTAATACTGCAATAGGAAACGCCCCAGCCACGTACGTTAACAGTAAACATGAAGAGCAGGACAATGACGCAATCGAGAAGATCAAAGTCGGTCTGTCAAGGGCAATCCAAGAGCCTGATGTGCTTTGGGACTCTGCTGGACCCACATTTGCGAATGTCACAGGCAACTGCAGTGCTTTCCCCTTCTCTGTTTCTGGGTTTCCAGATGAGCCATCGACTTTTAGCAACGAACAGGATGGATCACTGTGGAACCAGAGTGTCTGTTCCGGAAGAACGTGCACAGCAGATGACCGGCAAGCCAGCTTGCCGGAGAAACTAGAAGAAAATGCGGAGGAGTCGTAGGGCTGCAAAGGAGATGAGAAACGAGCCTATTGTATTCAACTCCAACAACGTCCTATGGGATTTACCCTCTGATGACCTAATGCATCCAGTAGTCTAACAGAAATTTATGCAAAAAGCAGGGAATTTAATAGGTGGCAAGGATTCCTACTTTACCAAGGAAAATAAACTAGCAGTGATAAACATTAAAGTGTAAATAAAGCTCATTTTTATGGACTATGAAAAAGACATAGAAAAGTAAAAAAATTGTTACATTATTTCCTGCCATCAGTTTCAATCAATGTTTAACAAACATAACTATCCAATCACTACAAATATATTATAAATCGAAATTATTCAATCGCTATAAATGCGTTCCAAATCAAGCGAAATATGACGATGAGGAGGACGTATCAGCAAGAACCTGCAAGCAGCAACAAAAGACGGTTTGAGGGGGAAAAAATTTTTTTTGAAAACTTCAATTAGGAGGTATAATCTCTCTTTTAAGGAGCTACCTCAAGTTGCTCTTCCGTAAAAGAATCTTTCTGAATATTCCATGTATCTGCATGGGTACGCCGGAACTCCGCAACTGCTTTTGTAACCGTAGATTTAACAGGAGATGCCTCCCCGACAAACCGAGCTAGTAAGGTAACGTGCTCTGGCAACCAACTGAGAAAGCACGAAAAATTGCTCAAGAGATTACACAAGAAAAAGGGGTATACAAATGTAGAGGCGAGATCAGTTGCTTGAATCGGATATTACATACCTGGGCATGTCATAAGGAGCTGATAATACACAAGCTACCAATGCAAGAACAGCACCATGTGTCGAAGCTATTGACTGATTTGAACTTAAATTTCTGCACACACAAAACAAAACCAGCACTTAGCCCGCTTACAAAGTTTTACATTCTCATATTCCACAATTTTTACACAAACACAGGTAAAAATTTTCTCTCTTCTCTCTGAATTCCTTTTGAACAATTGAATCCGTGGAAAAGTAAACAAATAAAGTAAAAGAGTGCCTTATAATTTAAAGATAGATTTTTTTCTTTTTTAAATAGAAACTTCCCTAACTGAGAACAAAGAAAAGAGGACAACAAAAGCAGAAAAAGCAAAACTAACATAATTAAAAATCTAAAGTTAATAGGTATCCTTCGACTAAATCTTTTAGGTCCCTATTTTTCCCAGACAGTCATGTCACGATGTCTGTAAAGCTTTCAAGAAGACCAGAACTGACAAGTATTCCAAACACAAGGCGGGAATAGAGACGAAAATGAAGGCATTAAAATTAACCTCTGCTTCCTTTTCCACTGAAGGCTACTTGCTTCCATGTATGCTTTATCGCGAAAGTCTTCAGCTAGGTCTTCATCCCCACCTTTCATTAGGCCTGCTAGAACTGCCGCCGCATGCTCTCTTACCTGACACCAGAAAATGGACGTGTAAACATGAGAATCCCACCTCTAAATTAAAGACTATACTATTGAAAATTAAGAATTAACTACATTTCCGTCGTCTATAGCCTATAAACAAACAAAAAAAAAAAAAAAGAAAAAAAGAAAAATCAAGCCTTTGATATGACAGGGTCCAAATTTTTTTAATGCCATAAAGAAAAGAATTTACTGCACAACACCCGCTTTGATGGAAATTACTTTACTATTTCACATAGAGCAAAGAACTTGCCTCAACTTGGTTGTCTACTAGTAGCTTCTCAACAGTTCTCCAGATTCGTTGTTTCTCCGTGCTTGAAAGAACGAAGGTGTGCCTGTAATTCAGTTCATACGAGAATTATTTATTATTTTTCTTCAATACAAGACATTATTCAAAACTGGGAAAGTTAAGAATTTGCCGTGGAGGAGGACCAAAGATGCAAAAACCTAATCCAGACTCGATTTAATTTGAGTATTTATTTCAAGGAAAACTACACTTAAACCCAGTTTGGTACTGCAGTACTTTTCAGAGAAGCACTATTCGTACTTAACCCAAAAGTAAAAACGGAGACACTATTGTTGCATCGTTTTCTGTGCAAAGTGCTTTTAGGGGTTCTAAAAGCAATCCCAAACCAGGCCTTAGCATGTATTTTTGCGATGATCTTATCGCAAATAATGAAATAATAGAGATGCAATGTTGAGCCCCGGGAAGAAATACAATACCTGTACATGAAAGTTCTCAGAAATGTCAATGTTGCCGATCTAGTTCGCCAGTTGGAGTCATTGGCTGAAGAAAGAATCACAGATAGAGCCTCCTGTAGATTAGGTTCCCAAAAAACCCTCCACTTTAGCAATTCGAAAGCTGCCTTGGCCAAGGTTGACAAATCTTTGTTCGACGTTTCCTTTAGAAAGCAAAAAAAAAAAAATCTCTAAGATAAAGACGGATTGATCCCAAGCAGGAGATATCTCAAAATAGTTTAAGCATCATAAAAGAGAAATATATGCGTTTAGCTCATAGTCATATTTTAAAATCTTTACACTACAACAACAATAAACTATTTCCTATTAATTGAAGAGAAATAAAACATATTTAGCTGAGTCATATTCCTCAAACACACCAAAAAAAAAAAAAAAACAGCAACCACCACTAAAGATCTATGAAACTGATCAAATTTAGGAACTTCACGAACCTGCAAGGATATTACGGGATAAAGAAGACCAACGAGTACGTCAACCAAATATGAAGATCTCCCAGACTTCAAAGATGAGATGATAAAATGGAAAAGCTTCACAAAATGTAAAAGTAAACTGATCAGTAAAAGATTTTAAATGTCAGAAAATATTATGCCAAAAATCCTTATTTTATTATTATCATTTTTTAAAAGTACCGTTTCCATCCATTTGGCATCATCTTGTGAATCACCATTCAGATGCCCATTTTGATTTGCACTCTTTATCTCTGAGCTGTCTGACTGATTGGTACGCTGAATGTTAATCACCGCTTCCAATGCTCGCTCTTTGAGGAATTTAACCCAGCTTCTCTGTTTAAGAAGGCTTTCAAGATCCATATTTCCACCCTCGTCCGAATGATCATGGTGAACCGATGCATAAAGCTGAATATTTGAGCATGACACGGAAAGAGCAACACCTATAGCTTCCCTTACCTGCTCAACATCATATAGGCATTAGAACATGGTTAAAAAAAAAAAAACACACAAAAAGAAGAGAAAAGAAAGCATTCGTGGTTTTCCAGTATATATTGTACACACATAAACCTGATAGGATATTAAGACACAAATAAATAAGTAGTTAACAAGGACGTTGGTATGACAAATAAAAAGAAGCATGCTTACTTGAGCAGATGAATGGCACATATTACCAAGCAGCTCCTCCAGAAGTTTGAAGTGGAGCTGAATTTCGGTTACGGGCATCTTCTGTGGGGATACTTCAATTAGAGCGGCTGAAAGAAAAGCATAGCGCTTGGCGACTATAGTGGTGGTTACTGTTGGAGGCAAAGGTGTGGCTAAACAATCCAATATTTGCTGCCTCAAAAGAGGAATTCTTGTTCCATATTTTCCTTTTCCAGTAACTGCGTAACGTATACAAGCTGCCCACTCAGGTATTGATTCCACTGACTGTGCTAGAATGATATTCTGCAACTGGCCCTTCATCCAGCTGTCCCATGCTTCTACGAGACCATTTACATCAGAATGTAACACCCCAGCAAATGCTTCCGCAGCAACACATTGCTTAGACCTCTCCTTGGCAATTGTAAACTCTTCCAATGAGCTTTTAAGTGCCAATAAAACTGGCATGCCACATTCTTGTATTAACCGCTTAAAAATCCTTGCAAAGCTCGAGTAAAAGTTATCAGTACCTAATAATGATATCCAACTAGGAGTGCGAGGCCATGAAGCAGAAAAGTCGAAATAAAAACGAGTGATGGATTTATCTGCTAAGCTCTGAAAAGAAGAATTTCCATAATTTCCTCTGGAAGATGCACTTTCGTCCGTAGTGATGTGAACATGAGAAAGACTGGTCAAAGTCTCGTTAAAAAACCCCTCTTCCATAAAAATTTGAGTTAATTCACCTTCAAGCGATGATGTTCTATTTTCTTGCAAATTTCCAAGAGAGAGAGTCTGTTCTTCAGCTGAGAGTTTATAAGGTGACTCTTTCAACAATGTGTTTAAAGCAGAAATGGCAAGTATTCTTGTTTGTGGAAGTTGGCTTTTTAGACTTTTTAAGAAATGACCTGGAAAGCCATTAACATTAATTGGTCATAAAACTGATAGATACAATTAATTAAGGGATAAATGGAATCAAAGGCAATCATGAGTGGATAAGAGTATGAACGAACCAGCAGTTTCACTCAGAATTTTTGAAGAGGAATTTGGGTCGTTCCTCGACGCCATAGCTAACAGGAGAAGAACTCTATTCGCCATCAGATTGTACCTTAAAAAGAAGGCAATCTGAGAAAAAAAGGCATCCATGACTTGAAAACACCAACTAGAAAAATGCAGCCAATATAATCATATGTATACCTCCAATGCAAGCCAATAGAATCAAAACTCATGGAACCAATCTGAGAGACCAAATCTGAAAAATCTTGTCCGTCTAAATGATCGTTCGGCACTCTGAAAATGCTTCTAGATACTCCAGAAAAGTGGATGTTGTATTTGACAAAAAGCTGCAGGAACTCGTATCGTATCAAAATTCCTCTAACACATAACCATAGACTAAAATTATGTGGGTAGATCCTACCTCATTGATCGCTTTCTGGGATTTCAGTGATTCATGATGAGAGCTTCAAGAAGGAAAAAACAAGTTGTAATCAGATACAATATAATTGACACCAATCATGTATCTTTCAACAAGAAACCAAATTGAAAAATCAAAACGCTGTTTATCATAATTGGTGATATAATTACAATTATATCACCATATATACGTTAGTGCATAAAAACTCTCACGCAGTAGTGTGGGACCCAATAATTTTTACCGTTTGCCATACGACAGTTTTATTCTACTGTTACATGTGATTTTGGTGATGAATGACAGTGCCCATGAATAAACATCACGCTGTAAAAAAAAAACACACACACACACACACAACAACAACAATACAGAAAGAAAAGAAAATGAAAAAAACAAAAAAGACACCAACTGTGATCAACTTTTTGCATTGTTGCCCAACGTGGCAACATCACAACAAAAGCCAGAAACTGAGATGACAGAATTTGACATGATAGCGACAGCACCAAATTATCACCATAGAAGGTAGGCATTCAGTATCTTTGGCGTGATGGATGAAATAACATAACTAATTTAGCCAATTAAAGTTGATTCCATCAACAACTACTCCTTCGGATAAGGTTACCTTGAAAGAATCCCAAGAATAAATGAAGAAAACGCCTTAGGGTCCTGGGTAAAAAAAAAAAAAAAAAAATCAGAATATTCCAATTCTTAAATATCTTACGGCATGCAGTTTGTTTCAAATCACTACCGTTGTCACATGCTTGAGAACCGTTTGTGTGGCAAGGACTGCACAAGAGCCCAGAACTGCATACTCTTGTGCTTTTGTGTTCCGTAAGTTCTCGGTGAGTGTGAGAACACACTTTGAAATCATAGACGGCCATCTCTTTATCATCTTCAAAAGAGATTTTCCAGCAAGCCTGGATATCAAGTCAGTTACACTAAATTGGTAAAACAGTTTCTCCAATCAAAGCATTTTTGAAGGAAATAACAAAATGAAGCATACAATTAGAAATCAAGAACAAAGAGACAACATAAGCATAATATTTAACTGTTGAAGAAACCAAAAACAAAAGAAAAATAACGTCTTCTAAGATATTCATTGAAACATCTATTTATCTTCATTGTCAAAATTTAACCACCTAAAGTTTCAAAATGTTCAGCTATTCTGCATTGACGTCACTGTAGAAGGATTTTAGGAAATAGTTAAGGCATGTACTCCTAGGATATGCGGGCAGGCAAATAAATGGAAAACTAATAAACTACAGCACAAATTCAATAATATTATAGAATTTTAGTTTTTTTTTTTTTTTTTTTTTTTGGGATAACTTCTCACTCTACTACATTTTCAGCATAGAACAGGGCCAAATAAGATTTGAAGACTTACGCACGAACGGTTTCATAGCTATGCAAAGCGAGATTCAGAAGGTCATCCATCAAAAGATTCACATGGTCCGGTGGACAGTAATTCCCACTAGTGCGAAATAGATGATACGATGATTGTGATGATCTCCACGTATTGTGCATGTATGCCTTGTCGATAAGTGCCCATCTTGGCCTGTTTTTTTTTTTTTTTTTGGTCATTACAAACATATAGATGCGGAGTTCATGAATTAAAAGAAAAGGTTGCATTATTTTTACCTTCTTTTTCCTTTAGAATGGGATGAGACGACAAAATTTATTGGAGGTTCTCTAATAGCGGCAGATTCTAACTTCCAAGCCTGCCTGTGATTTGCCCATTCATCATATTCCAGACTTCCTATACAAGAGAGGTAGAAAAGGAATTGATATTAGGCAGCAAATAGGGGGGGGGGGGGGGGGGGGAGGAAAATGAAGGCACGATCTATAGAATACATTCTGTAAATTTCAATATACAACGCCATAGATCAAAAAGATTACCATAGTTTCCCAAAGCATCGATGATACGGATAGTGAGGATCAATAGGATGCTGTCATCCGATTTTTTCTCCACTAAGTATCTGTTCAATCCCCAAAAAATAATAAGCTTCAGTAAATACGAAAAAGCCACACTGAATGAACAAATTTGGCAAGGAATTTTTTTAACAAAATATTACTTGCAGGCCGTATGTATAATCTCAGCAGCCTTTTCCCGTAATTCAATGCTGCCAACAGTTGAACCAGTTGCCCCAGCTATTAAAAAAGTATGCTCCAGATCTTCAACCGTGCCATTTTTGGAGGTTGGAATGAAATCTGGCAAGCAAGACAAAACACCTTGCAGCGACGAATCTATGCGCAAAAGGGTCACTTTCAAGTGATCTTTCTCATCTCCTGTTTAACAAAATTACATGTACCATAAGCTACAGTGGGTAATGTCTATAAATGTAATAGTGAATACAGGTGCATGTATATATTAGGATTTACAAATGTATAAGGAGATTTGCAAAAACTCTCCATGTGGTGAGAATGTTTCACTTTTGCGCCAAAGGCCAAAAAAAAAATTCAAAAACAATGCCACTACAATCATAAGTGAAGATTCACATTCAAGCTGATTTTATTCCAAAATCTTCCACAACACAAAAATGGGCCAACTATCAGGAAACAATCCTATCGTGAGAAATCAACAATTGCTTCGGTTACAATGACCATTCCATAGAAAACTTACTGAAAGTCCCAGAGAGGTTTACCTGGATCAGAATGAATTTTAGTTTGACATATTCTAAGAAGATCATCCAAAGCCGAATGGAAATGAAGGTCCAAAAGCTCATTTGCAAACTGAACTTCTTCAGCACTTGGGATATGCCACTTGGGACCCGCCAAATGTTTATCATCAAAAAAATCTTTAGTGCTGATCCATTCCTCTAATCCAGCAGCATCAGGGTGTCGTAAAACACATCTAGGAAACAAGAAATTTCACTTATTAAACTTCAATTCTGTTTATTATCGTTCTTTAATCTTCTGTGTATCAGTAAAAGAGATAAAAGGAACTGGAAGAGGAAGGGATTGGCGTACCTGTACTGATCAATAGGATAATAAAGAACCAGGCTCCCAAGGAGGGATCGCAGGAGGTGATCTCCAGCTCCATTGATCTGTCAATTGGCAAAACAATTAACCCAGAACCATTAAGACAAAACCATTTGATTTTGCAAATAAGGGCTATTTAGGCACAAAAGTAGCAGAACCTTTTGCCAGGTTTAAGGGATCATAACAAACAGAAGAAACAAAAACCTTCCAAGATGGGCAGTCAAAAGCAGAAACAATGGCTTCTTTGAGCTGATCCTTGTAGCGTAGAAGCACAGGACCTCCATAACTGATTGCTACTGATAATATTTTCAATTGATAATCGATTGCTGTTTCAAGAGCCGGAGAAATCGATGGTTTTCCCTGTGAGAGAGAGAGAGAGAGAGAGCCATTTTTAACCTCGTAATGGGAATCTTGCGCAGCATAAAACAAAATAAGTAAAAAACAAGAGAATGTACCTTGGTTGAAGTCGATGCATCAGATATTCCTCTTCCAAATCCTGTAACAGGTATCCCTTTTAAAGATGACATTACAGACAACAAAGTTGGCTCAACAAGGTGAGTTACAGCCTCTTCCGGATTTGTATGAACACATGCACAACAAAGCAGTCCAACCTCTGCAATTGCCCCCGGAAGGATATTTGTTCTGACAAACTTGGAAATCTTCTTTAAGGCCTGTAATTTGAGATGAAGAAAAGCTTACAACAATGTCTTGCTGAAAATATTAGACAAAGAAGAGCTTCAGTGAGAAGTTGAAGCCAACAGGCAAGAGCAAGAACACTGACCTGATTAAACAAGGGTTGTGAAAGTCGCCCAAACAAGATCTCAAGCATGCAGTAATAGTATGGGCCATCCTCGACCAGAAAAGTTCCTGATGTTGCTGATGAATGTAGGCCCTCATTGCTGCAGCACCAGTGACCACTTAACATTCACTAAAAAGAAAGAAGGGAACTATTTCCATAGAATTCAAGTTTTTAGCCTTGTGCCCCTCCTGGACTTTTTTCTTGGCAATATAGTCTCTGAACTTCCAAAAGAGGGACCATTAACTCCAATTATTGACCAGAGTTAAATTTTAGGTAATCCTATGACTGATTCAAGGAATAAATTACCAAAAAGATAATTTTTCACGCATGGAAGTACCAAAAAGATAATTTTTCACGCAAGAAATTGAGGGGGCATTAGAGCTTAAACTTTTTAAAAATAAACTATGAACTAAACGAATGTGTATATAAGTTCATTACTTATATGATGGGTATATAAGTTCATTACTTACATGACACTGCTTGGCTCCAAGTGTAGAAGCAAGGAAAATAGGCGGCACAAGAACTCATCCAACCATTCAGAGAAGCGAATCATAGGCACGAAGGGTAGCTCATCAATATTGTCGTCCAAAGAAGCCAACTGTGAAAATTAAGCTCATAAGCAAAATGTATAGGCATGAACTGTCATTAGAAGTGCTCACGGAAATTGTGTACTCACATTGGAAACCACGGAACCAATTAATTGCATGGTTGCCAAGGTTTTAGGAGGATCATTGGCATCCATACCAAGTAATGCGTTGGACAAAGAAACCATCATAAGATCAATGAATTCCTCACCACCGCCACCAAGATCAACAAGTTTTACTGCAGAAGCTGACAGGGACGTCAGAAATAGTGAACGCCCGACAAATGCTACTGACATCACAGCAATTTTTAGTTGATGGGTTGCAGTCATCTGACTAGACACAAAAGTTGGTAAAAGAGAAGTTATTCCAAAGACAAGGTTCCATTTACAAGAGTGAACATACTCTCTCATAAGCTGATTTGGCATTCTAATGAAAAACCATATACAATCAAGATAAAATCCATTATACTTTGAGAAGGAAACAACAAAATGTATAAGATTGACTAACCGTTTCTAAGGCCATATGGAACCGAGATGCAACAAAAGGAAGGACCAAGAAAGGCTCAACATACGACAATATTGAAGTGGCTGCAGCAACTGTGTCAGAAAGATGTTCGCTTTTGCTATACTGGCCACGATCAATCAACTTCAGCAGCACATTGACAAAAGAAGTCCTTTCTGCCCTTCCGAGATTATTTTCACATGTGTTCCTGCACCAGAACAATTTTAGAAGAACCATAAAATATGCCAAACAACAACAGATCTCATATATTGCAGGTTTATTCTTACAGTTGTTCGTGTTGTAGGCGTTTCTGGAATGAAATTACAAGATGCAGCAAAAAACGATCCAAAGAATAGGTCCAGCGACCACCATTAGACGGATGATAGTATCTACAACAATAAATAACAAAATCAAAACCTTTTAAGTTAAGAAGAAGAAAAATACTGAAACAACAAGACCAATGATGTCAACATGCAAGTATACAAACTGTTCTAAGAGGTTGACCAATTTCTCAAAGTGCTCCTGCGTTGAGCCACCAGGTCTCAATAAGAAAACCTGCAGTTTTGCAAAAGGACATGTTATAAATAGTAACGACTGTATACATGGAAAACAAGTCATCAACACTGTGGGAAGATATGCTGCAGAGTGTAAGCAGTAACATAATGAATATCTTACAATTGACTTCGCAATGGCCTTTGCTGGGGTCATGGTTTTATTGGAGAACAAGAACCTTGTGTTTCTGGGGACATCAACAGAGAAAGGGTATGACCCACTTCCATTTGCCACTGGAACCTACCATTACAAATGAAGTTGAGTATGTATATATCGTGAGTGTCAATCACAAGTACTTTTTACACCCATCTATCATAAAATGGCGTAGCAAGTCAAATTAACTGAAATACAAACCAAGCTACTTCCAAGGCTCGTACAATCACCTCAAACATATTTAAGTATCTAGTGAAAAGCATTGGTAAGAAAGGCTCCCAATCAATGTGGTTGTAGTTCTTTATGACACGAGCTATAATGGCTGCCCACTGACTGTTCCAAAATTGGCAATTTGGTATAGACTCCCACAGGGCTACACACTCTTTAATCCAGTCCCTGCAGTCAAAATAGGAATTTAATTTTCCCCAATAATTCATTCCGAATTTAAAAGAGAAATAATTCTGAATAATATATGCTCCTACTCTGAAAAGAACTCCTGGTTGTCCAAGTTTGTTGGAAGAAAGAGCCTCACGAACCCTGATCCCTCAAAGGATGAATTATGCCACGGATTCTCCAATAAAGATCTGCATTTTTGTTTTTTTAGATAGGTTGATTTAAAATTCAAGAGAATAATTTTGTTAAATTTTTCTCATCTACCAATGACTTTGAAAGAAACAACAAAGATATCTGGCATGAGATTAATAAGTCAGTCATATAGAAAATGTCCACAACGAATATGCAGATGTAACTGAAACCAGGTGGAACTCTAAAAATTCCTTAGAGATACCTTCAATAACAACAGATCTTTATGGAAGAAAAAAAAATTCTGAAAATAACTTGGTTCTTATAAATTGACAAAATTGAGAAAAGGATGCCTCAAAGCACACGTACCTAAACTCAGACCATATCTCACGTGCAGAACCTGGAGGGAAGAACCTCCGACAGGACCGAACAAGGGAAGTAATAGCTTCGAAATGTCGCTGTCTCAGTCTCCAACCTTCTGGTCCAGTATTCCTATACCATTTAAATGCACAAAGTATATTGTTCACAACGTTTGCAAATTATTCTGTTGTGCCGGATCAAAAACTACCAAGTAGTTAGTGGAAGGCCCGAAAAGGTATATTTAGTAAGCTAAAATTTCTTGGCTCACAGAGATAATGACGGCAAGCACAATAACATCAAAATTTTAAAAATTAAAAAATCTCCTAAGGTTCACATATACAAATATTCACACAAGAACAAAGACCATATGTATATGAAAACAAAATCTAAGCAAGCCCACATGAATGCAAAAGAAAGCTGCAAATGTAAAACTCACCTGGTGAAATGCGTGTGGATCAGAGTTTCATAGAATGGCTGCCATGGAACTTTCAGTGACAATTTCTTTCTGTACTTATTGAGTAGCCTGACCAGAACATTTCCCCATCTAACCTATTCATTCAAACAGGACTGGCATTCAGGAAATGAATAGGAACGATAGTAAACAGGTGCGGTAAGAATAATCTTCTAAAATACAAGTTATCACCTGGGCATAAAGCTTGTTTTCCGACATGCGGAACAATTCTAACCCAACCTCGATAATAGCATTCACATCTTCCAAAGCTACTTCACTTTTCGCCTTTATGAAACTGCTTTTGAAACATATAATATATTAGGTACACCCATCTGACCATCTATAATATAACATTGAGCATATCAAAGGGGCCCATTCACAATTACACTAAAGGATCCTCTATATACCATCTACCTCTTCTTAAACAACATGGATCAAGACGAGAAAGTGCTAGAAACAATTACCAAGAAACTGTTAACCATAATTTGCAACCCTATTCTAACCTAGGCTTCAGGTTCTCGGTAAGTTATTTATTGGGACAGTGACATGCAACTCTGAGTTCATATCAGTCAACTTTCACCTACTACTCAATCATCATCTCCAACAATACAGTCCCCTTACAACAACATAACTAGCAAAGAAACTGAATGGCACCATGGCATCTCACAAAAGTTAGAAACATAGTTGAGTTAGTCTAGTAAGAAACTCAACTCTAACTTCAGCTCAAGCTACCCATTGCTCAACAACAACCGGTCCTATCCTCGGATTTTAGCTCAGGTACTAAAGGGCATACTTTTAAATGAACAGAGTTTCAGCTTAACTATTGGAACTAATGTCTCCATCCAATGTAATATTCATGGCAAAGTCATCTAACAATACACCACTAATGGTTAAAGACCAAAAAGACGGCATTTTCATAACTCGTTTAGTACTTACAAATCCACAACTATAGTTCCTACCAACAAATCTACAACTACAATTCTTATCAGAGATCAGCAGAAACCCAATTCGACCTGAAACTCCATAAAACCCCAGAACCCCCAACAAATAGAAAATGAAAAAAATAAATAAATAAATAATAAAGAGTATAACGAGAGAGAAAAAGTTAGAATATTCTTGAAACTGATGGCTCTTCATCCAATGTAGCTATTAACTCGATAAATCCCAAAAATAAAACCCCACAAATCAAAATTGGAACAGAAAGAGAAAAAAGAAAGAAAAAGTTCCAAGAAAATTATGAAGTAAGAGCTTCACACACAACAATTTTAGAAAAAATCTTATAAATGAATAAAATTTTCAGCTTAATCCTTGAAGGTTTAAACTAATGTCCTCTTACAATACACAAACAATGAATAAAGAGAGCATTTTCAAAACTGGTTTACTAGTTAACTATGTTAATTAACCATAATTAGATCCCATTAAGCCTTCTAAAACCAAAAATTAAATCAGAAACCCATTAAAAAAACCCCAGAACAGCCACAAATCAAAATCACAAGAAATTAAAAAAGTAAACTTGCAATTCAATCGCAACAATTTGATTTATTAGAGAGAGAAAGTCAGAGAGAGAGAGAGGGGGGACGAACAGGTCGACGACGGAGACCCATTTGAGAGTGGCGTAAACGGAATCGGTATCGTCGGAGCGGTAGGAGTTGGTGACGGCGGCGACAACGCGAGCGAAGGACTCCTTCTCGCGGCGGGTCTCGCCGGCCACCGGCGGAGGAAGCCAAGCATTGTAGAGATGCATAACTTGAAGAAGAAACTGATTAAGAAAAACAAAAAAAACACAGAGAATTCAAAGAGAAAAAGAAGCTCGAAATACTCTCTCTGAGGAGGATGAGAAGGAGGAGGAGAAATGTGAATTTATAGAGAGGGGATTTTGATTTTCTCTCTCTAGAAACTTTTCTTTGGCGACAAGAAATGGAAAAAAAAAAAGCAGCGGAGAGAGAGAGAAATGGAAGTCGTCAGCACAGTTGTCTTTCTTCTTCTTCAGCTTATATAGGACGGACATCTATGAGAGAGAGAGAAGACAGATTGGGAATTGGGATCGGAGATTTTTTTTTTTTCCACATTTTTTTCCCTTTTTTTATATTTTGTCTTGGTAAATAATGTGGTCGCATTGAAATTTTTTTCTTTTTTTTAATATATTTTGTATATTTCTCTTGGTAAAGATTATGCTTGGATGTTTAGTCAAAGATAATTAAATATAATTAGATACTTAATAATTTTTTTTAAAGTAATCAAATTCTTAAAAATATTATATTATAGTATTTGATTTATATGTAGATAATTTTAGTAAGATTCTCAAAAATATTAGATTATTATTCTAAATATAAAATCCAAGAAAATAAAAGGTTTAAAAAAACACACACAGAGTAATCAAAAAGGGATGAAAAAGAAAAAAAAAGGTACGTATTAGGAAAAAAAACAAAAAATAAAAAAACAAAACAACAAAAACAAAAACAAACCAAAGTTGAGATTATGTATATAATTTATGATATTGTGTAAACAAAATATACATATTAAATATATAAAAGTAGAAAAGAAGAATCACGTAAGAAAGGAGGAAAAAAAAAAGACAGTGAAGAAAAGTTAAATTTTTAAAATTAAAAGAATAGTTGTGTCTAAATTATTTAAATTTTAATATTATCATGATATTTAGATAAGGGATAATCTGAAACCTAAAGGATGAGGTGGGTTTCAGATTACCCCTTTATAGGGTATCTGAAACCCATAGGTTTTATATTTTCAAGTATCTTAAAATAAGATATTTCATAACAAATATGATAATATTAAGATTCCTATTCATTTATAAAAGATTATCCATACTAAACACCAGTGAAACATGATTAAGATTATAGCTTGACAAGATTAGAGGCAATCTCGTTTAGTTGCTAGTTTAAATTGAAATTTTTATATTAGAATTGATTAATTTTTTAAAAATTAGTTAAGAAATTAATTAATTTTTTTAAAAAATAAAAATAAACTAATATATTCTAATATTAACTTATTAATCTATAATATTTTTTAAATTAATACATGCTATTAATAATAAGGGGAGTTTGACATAACCATCCAAACTCCCTAATTCAAACTTTTTTTTGTCTTTTTCCCAAAAAATTTTGTCTTTTTCTAAAAAAGTTTTTTATCTTTTCTAAAAATTCAAAAAAAAATTACTATTAAAACTTAAAAATCTCAACTCAAACTACTCCATCAAACACCCCATAAAATTTTCAAAATATAACATGTCATACATAATGTTACATGAAGATAAAATAATAGTTTTATGAATCGGAAAATATATATATTACATATGTTGGATATCTACAATTGTCGAATTTATAACTCATTTTAAAATATATTCCTTTTTTATTTTACGAAGTAGTGCACTTAAATATAGTTTTTTTTTTTTTAAGAGAATCATGTAGTACAACAAAAGGATTTAACGTTACTATTAAATACATATTTATATGTAATGTTATCACATAAATTTGATCGGTAGATTTAAGTATCACTATTTTGTTTTATTACGTGAGACTCAAATCTTCAAATTACACAATCATAGCTACCCATAATTCATTTAGAAAAAATTCTTTTTTTCTTTTAATTTCCTTGCTCGAAACTAGAAAAAGGGAAATATAAAATATAAAATCACCGGCTACTGGCGCGTGCTGATTGGAAAAAAAAACAAAGCTTCAATGACTTTTCGGCGTCGACAGCAACACATAAGTCCGGTAACAAGGAAAGGTGGGGCCATAGTTCATCATGTACACGTGGCACGCATTTAAGCCACATGAAAAATTAAAAATTAAAAAGAAAAATAAAAAAAGGACCAAATGACACATTTCCACGTTTGACAATTGAGATCCCAACTCCACCGTTCATTGAGTCAGCTGTCAACTTTTTTTTTTTTTTTTTTTTTCTTTACAGACTGTTTGACGAATGAGTTGAGTTTGAATTAAGATAAAATTTTTAAATTTAAATAATAATTTTTATTAATTTTATTAAAAAGATAAAAAAAATTTTCAGAAAAAAATAAAAAAAAACACAGTTTAATTTAAATTAAACTGGAGAGTCAAATTCCCCCTTAATTTTAATAAAGCTAATAGTTTTTTTCAATTTTATTATTGTTACTTTTGTTTTCTGATTCTGATTTGGGACTTTTTTTTTTTATTACTTGAATTAACAAAAAGAAAAAAGCGAACGTCTTTGATTTGATACATCTAATTTTTGGGATGTTTGTATGCATCTTTTTTTTTCGATCAAATCGGGCGGATAAATTACTCGCTTTTTTTTAGTAGGAGACATATTATTAAGGAAATGTTCTCTTTGATTTAATTGAAAAAAATTTTATCCATTGTTTTAATAGTCCCTCATGGGACACATTTATATAAAATTTTGGTGCGTTTTGGATAATATTGTAAATTTTTTTAAACTATTATTTGGCTCTTTATTCCAAATCCAAAAATACCATTATAATTTTTGTCTTTTTTTTAAAATATCTTCAAAAAATTTAACTAATTTTTTAAAAATCAATCAATTTTAACTTAAAAATTTTGTTCCTAACCAATATACCAAAGCGCACTCTTAAAAAAACGGCTAGATAAGATCATATCAGAATATTGGATCGGTCACAACATACTTTATAAAAGTGGAGGAAAAGAAATAATATTTGTGCAATGTCTTTTTCTTTCTTTTTTTTTTTTTTTTTTTTGGGGGCAAAGTTGAAGTACGTTTCATATACATATTCTTTGTTCTTTTGAAGTTGGTGGCATTATGATACTATTATTCTTAAAAGAGCATAATATTCTAAGCCGCATTTGTGATTCTCACACCCTTAAATACTTCCTTTTTTTTTTTTTTCCCCTTCCCAAAAAAAAAAAAAAGGGGGAAAAAACCTTCTCTTTTTTTTTTTTTTTTTTTTCACAAATGAGCTATCAAAAATTTGTCAACACATAAATGTTCTTTTCATATTTATTTTTAGCTGAAGAATCAAAGAGCATCCTTGTCTAATTGTAAATGTCACACTTATTTTCTTTATTTTCTTTATTTTTGGCCTTTTTCAACTTGTTTTGTGTCAAAAAGATGAAGCACAAGTGGCAACATTCTACAGCAAAAGGACCATCGGTAAATTTTTTCTGTTTAGGGAAATTACACTTTCCGGTGGGTAGAAATTACAAGAAAAGAATAATAATAATAATAAAAACTCTTCATATTCAATATTCACTTCAATTTCCTACTGTAAGATAGTATGAGAATGACCTTTTTAGAGTATCTCTAATGTAATGCTAAAAAGTTATATTAATGATAAATTTTGACATTTAAATTAAAAAAATACTCTTCAATGGAATATTATATCTGATATTAAATTAATTAAATACTAAATTTTATGACAATTTATCATAAGATATAATCAATGTTAAATTTAATAATTGATTCATATTAATTATTAGCTTAACTTTTATCATGTAATTAATACAGTTGTTATATTTTTAAATTATTTAAATATTAAATACTAATTTTTATGAGTTTCAAAATACAATAATAATGACAAAAGGTAGAAATAATATTATGCATTAAAATAAGTAGTAGAATAATGTTATTTTTCACACTTTGTTTGCACTAAATATAATATTGGCAGAGACCAATAAATTGGAGATGGTCTCATTCTTATTATTTTTTTGTTTCATATTATTTTGTGTGTACCTATGTTTATACAAAGGATAAATTTGTCATCTCATTCATTTTGTATAATTTCCCTGCCTCTTATCTTGTCAATTTCCATCGAAAAGTTAGTAGAAGAGGTAAACTTGATAACTTTTTAAAGTTTAAGGGGAACGGATGTGCTAATTTAAAGTTTGAGGGGTAAATCATTATAAAGTCCAAACTTCAGGGGGCAATTATGAAATGTGTAAAAATAAAAGGGTATGAATGCAAAGTTAACGGGGTTTATGGGGTTTTGCTTTGTGCATCTTGCCAATTTCAGCTCATGCGAGTCCGACTTCCTTTTTCATTTGTCTGTCGTTTCAGCATTTCGGAACCAGAAAACGCCGAAAATACTTCGGAAAATTCAAAAACCGAACCAGCAAATCGAACCGAATCGAATCGAATCGAAGAAGATGTGGTATCTGTGCGTGTTCTACCACAGATTGTTGGACTACAGGAAAGCCGAGGTCGAATCTCTCTCCCACCTCTTCGGAGCTTCCGACGTTGAAGAAGAAAACGACAAAGCTCACTCCTTGGAATGGCGGCTTCCCCAACACCACCACCCAGATTCCCCTTTCCACTTCGTCAATCTCCCCTCCGAAGACATCGCTCGCAAAATCGCCAATCGAAGTCCGCATCTTTTTTATTATTATTATTATTATTCTTATTCTTATTTTTTTTCTCCATTTCCGAAAGATTTCAAATTGTTGATCGATTTGTTTGGTGTCGTACTAGGTATACTTGTGAAAGGAATGTACGAGGTTTGGGGAGAAGGCGACAGCTACGAGGAATTGGAAGAGTCTGTTAAAAGCTATCCAGAGGAGCGGAAATTGCCCTACTTGGACTCCGAAAGCTCTTTCAAGATCAATGTCGATAGCTTTGGGAAAGCCCTCACCTTTCAGGAGCAAAATCAACGAATGCAGGCCCTCAATTATATCCATTTTAAGGTTTTCCCTTTTTTCTCACCCTTGTTTTTAATGATTTTATATATAAATATTTAGTCAACTAGTTGTTACAAGTTGTTTAGAAGAAAGTTATAACTGAGGGACAGACCCACCGGATATTTTCGTAAGATTTTTAGTTCAAATACCGATTTGCTTGCATACAGTCTTTAAGGTGTATTGATGATGAAAAAAGATGGTTTCTTGTTCTTAATTTTCTGGTCAATACTTGATCTTTACGACAGTTCTATACTTTCACCGAACTTCTTTTTGGTATTTTAGGATTTCCTTTGATGAAACTTTGCTTGTTTTGTATTGTCAGTTGTTACAATGCCTGTTGTTTTGATAATTGAAGTAAATGTAATGCCCATCTGGGTGTTGTTTTTCTTCCCCTTCACTCACCTATCCAACGAGTTTTGGCATTTTGCATCATTGCAATTTTCGTAGTTGAAGCTTATGGTAAGTTGTTTTTACAATTGATAGGGGTTTTTGCTGCTTGATATGTAACAGGGTCGAGTTAATTTGAAAAATCCGGATCACAAGTTTTGGCTTATGGAAACTGATGATTCCAGTTCCAATAATGGGCTTCCACCAATAGTTCAAAGAAGAATCTTTTTTGGTCGGGAGATCGGCGGTGCTGATAGAAAACTCATACCAACTTATCAGTTGAAAAGCCGCACATATCTTGGGCCAACTGCCATGGATGCGGAGATGGCTTTCTTGATGGCTAATCAAGCTCTAGCGGCACCGGGGAAGCTTGTGTATGACCCCTTCGTTGGAACTGGAAGCATTCTTGTTGGTGCAGCTCATTTAGGGGCAATGACAATGGTCTGCATTTCTTTCTCATCTTCTTTCCTCTCTTTTTAATTTACTTTTTTTGCTGGAAGGGGAAAAAAAAAAAAAAAGAAAAGAGGAAACGATAAAGTCATGATTTCCTATTTATAAGTTAGTCATAAAGATGGTTTTCCTTTTAGTTCATACTGATATGTATTGTTCAGGGTGCAGATATTGACATTAGGGTAGTACGTGATGGCCGCGGTCCAGACTGTAATGTCTGGAGCAATTTTAAACAGGTGAATCTGCTTACTGATTATGATTTGTAGACTTATATATATAACATAATCTGAATATGAAGCTACAATGTGCACCTTTCTGTTCGCTAAAATGCTGGCCAAGTTATCTTCGAGCTTGACAGAAAAATTATTAATGGTTTGTTGACTTTATTTTACAGTACGGATTACCAATGCCAATTGCATTGTTGAGGGCAGATAACAATCTTCCTCCTTGGCGTACTGGGTTAAAAGAGGTAAACTTCCCCCGGTTTCTGTTGCATGTCGGAGTGAAAAATTATCTCTCTTACAAGTAATTATTTATATATAAGTTTGCCTTATTATCTCTGTGAGTCTGTGTTCACAATTGGGCTTGTTTAAATACAATGTTTCCGAGAAGAAAATGGTCGGGATTCTTTTGTTCACATTGGACTTGGTAGATTGATGTAAAAAAGCTTTTTCTTCATGGCCCAAGGCTTTTCTTTTTACACTTGTTTATGATCATGTAACGGTACCATAACTGAGTACATCGTCGTGTTTCCTAATTTAAATCTTCTTTCTGTTTTTGTAGATGTTTGATGCCATAATCTGTGACCCTCCTTATGGAGTTCGTGCTGGGGGTCGCAAATCTGGCGGCCGGAAATTGCTAAAGGGAGCTGTGAGCCCGTATGTTGTTCCCGATGACAAGAGGACAGACCACATACCGTCAACTGCACCTTACAGCTTAGTTGAGTGTGTGCACGATTTGCTTGACCTTGCTGCTAGGATGCTTGTTATGGGCGGAAGGCTTGTATTCTTCTTCCCAGTATTGAGAGAAGATGATTATGTAGTAGAGAACAACTACCCGGAGCATGAGTGCTTCAAACTGATTTCTGCTTCCGAGCAGATTCTGAGCTCACGATACAGTCGAGTGCTACTGACCATGGTTAAGATTAGCCCGTACACCAGAGAAATTGCAGAGGCAGCTAGGATAAAACATATAGAGTTCAAGGAGAATCATCTCAAGTGGTTAGAAGATGGTAACCTTCATTCTGCCGTTTTCACTCCTGCAGATTCCAAGTCAAGTGCTGGTGATGAAGGGAAATTGAGTAAAGATCCGAAGCCCAAATACAGGGGAAAATATGTATAACCCAAATATAGGGGAAAATATGTATAACACGCTTTTTCGGCAATATGCAGTTTTAGGATCTCATTGATTGATATATTTATTCTCTCATCGTTTACAGAGAGATACAGACACAGATAGCACTACTACAAGGATAATAGGTGACAAGGCCGAAAGCGCATTCTTTCCCAGAAAAAACTAATATGAACTATACATGTTTGATACTTTGAGATTGATTTTCTACACTAATTAATGTCAATTAATGTTGCTTGAGGAGTCGGCTTTTTCACTTATTGTTGGTTGAACTGATTTGGTCCTGGAAGTGTCTTTCCTTGTGCCGTTTCAGAGTCTTTTATGCGTGTATCTGTTGCTCGATTTTGGTGGAAAAATATTTGGAGGCCCTCTCTCTCTGATTCATGAAGGAAAGCTTTTCAATGGGATGGAGAAGATTCATGCCTTAGTGGAAGCCGTGGAAGCGCAGTAGGGCTGTGCTCCGGAAAGCCTCGGAGGCACCCGCGGCTCGGTGCTGAAAGCTCTTTCACCTCATTGGTTGGCTGGCTCCGATCCCTGGTTGGACTATCTATTACACATGACTCACAATGTGGCCAAGTGGTTTAGGCTTTTTTTTTTGGTGCATAGTTTATCAACCTTCTGTTTCATTCTTATTTTATTAGTTTAAATGGGATTTTAATTTACAAATTCCAAATTTCTAGCAAAAAAAAAATTTACAAATTCCAAATTTACAATTTTTTTTTTTTTTTTTTTATACTTTCGGAAAGCATGTTTGTAAAAAGAATATATACATACATATATATATATATATATGTTAGACAAACTTTAAATTCAAAAATTATAGTAAATAACATTTTTTTTTTCACAAAATGAAATGAAATAAATAACGTAATTTTAAAATATGAATTAAATAGCATGATTTTAAAATATTTACCAGGAGTAAATCAAATAATTTTTCTTTTTTTTTTTTTTTTTTTTTGTAAACTTGTTGTTTACGATCATTTACTCCAAATACTAAAAAGTATGTTATTTACTTCAATTAATTTAATAATATAAAAAAGTAATGCACCCTTCCTTCATTCTCCCTTTTTAATAATTTTCTTTTCATTTTATTATCAGGTGATTTGTAGGATTGCTTAACAAAAAAAATCACATCTATGGAAATATCACCATTTTATTTTGAAGGGTTGTTTTCACGAATTTCTCTTAATTATCTGGGCTTTATGAACTGCTGGGCCATTTGAAATTTGGGCCTTCACTTTCTTTCACGGTCCATACAAGAATGTTACCGTTGAAAAAGATCAACAAAATAAAAATGAATGAACCAAGAATCAGACCGTTTGAGAAAAAAAAAAAAAAAATGTAACCGTTACCAAACCCATCTTCTTCTTCTTCTTCTTCTCTCTCTCTCTCTCTCAACAAATCCCAGATTAAATACCACACTCCCTCTTCTCCTTTCTCTCACTAAAACTTCAACAATTCATCTCTCTCTCTCTCTCTCTCTCTCTGTAGAACACAGTCAAAAATTCACATTTCTGATTCATTTTTCACATTTTCTCCTTTTTCTCGGGATATTGTTGTTCTCAGTTCTTTTTTTGGTGTCAATTATTTTGATTCTTCTTTCCTCATCAGCAATGGCGGAATTGAAAGAATCCCACATCGTCGAAATCCCGGTCGACGAAGAGCACAAGCGGAAAAATCTCGACACCGCCACCATGGACATGGTGATCTCGGCAATCCACCACCACCCTTTGATGGAAATCTCCCAAAGCGCCGGCCACCTCCTCCTCCTCAAGCTCTGGCAGCGAGAGGAGGATCTCTTCGGCCGCAAAATCGCTCGTAAAGAAACCCGATTGGAGTCCACTCGGCAAGAGATCTTCCACCTCTGCTGCTCCTTCTTCCTCTTCCATGCCCTCTTCTTCACCCTCCTCTTCACCTCCTCAATTCACTCCAAAGAAGTGGAAGGGCATGTTTGCAAGAAATGGTGGATTTTGAGTCTTCTATCGGGTTTGACGTCGGTTTTTTTGGTGTTGATGGCTCATGCGAAGCTGTTGAGGATGTGGAAAGTGAGGAAGCAGCTTCTGAGGGAAAGAAGTGATGGTAGGTCCTTGACTAGGTGTGTAACGGAGCTGAGGATGAAGGGATCGAACTTCGATCTGTCGAAGGAGCCCGTGATTGGCGGCAAGAGGGCGATGAAGAGCTCGAGCGTCGAGATCAAGTGGAAGCCAGTCACTTGGTGCTCTCACTATCTCATCACCATTTGCCTAGTTTGTTTCGCAGCTCTCTCCTTCCCCACTCCCAAGCTCGTCCTTTGCGGCGGGCTTTGATCTCACCATTTTTTGGCTCAAAGGACTAGTTCTTCTTCTTCTTCAAGAAGGTTCAGGTACTTTTACTAGAGTTTCACTCTCTTGCAGTATGTGAAATTTTTTCAATTTGATTGAATTTCATATCGAATTTTGCTTCCAAAGTGACTAGATTTTCTTTTTTTTCATTTGCTTATGGGGTTTCCTGTCCCCACCCCGCTCTCTTTCGGCAGGGATGGGGACAAGGGTTGCATTCTCCCAAGCCCGACCTCTCTTTACATCAAGAGGGGTCATCGGGATGGGGACAGGGATGGAAGAAGCATTCCCGTCCCCGCCAGGGCCCGATCTCTTTGTCGAATCACGTACGGACATCTATAATGATGCATGCTTATAAGTTCATTTATTGTGATATATATATATATATATATATATTAATCTTTTGGTCGAGATTTGACAGGCAAACAAGCAGAAGTGGGGAGCATAGAAGAGTGATGAAGTATACTTTTTATACAGCATCTTCGAAGGGGATGAAGCACTTTGGTCCGATTTGTTTTGTTAGCTAGTTTCATTTGACAACCAAATTACAAAACATGCCCATTAAAACTATATATATATATATATATATATATTGACTGTCATAAAGCTCAGAAATTTTGGCAAATATGTAATAACAGCTCAGCAAGCAACACACCGCTTGTGTGCTTCATCTTCTCCTTGTGAATAACTACTCAGTTCAAAGATATTTATTTACATATTTTTGTTGTCTCGCGTTCTTATCGAAAATTTTGCTTTCGTTCTGAAATTATAGCTTGCATCATGCGTGTACGAGAGAGAACCCATGTCATGCAATAAACAGAACGCAACACAAATTTGTTTCTATTTCTCTGTTGTAAGCTCTTGAATCATAACTCATCAAATCCCGGGATACATAATTATACAAGATGGATTAAAAAATTGGTCAAAATCAACAATTCTGAAATGCATCAACAACAAAACTAGCTAGATCATCTTAGGCGCTGCTTTCAAATCCAAATATCCGAAAAACACCTGCAACGAGAAAAATATGTTTAATAACATGTTTAGTAGTTGCCAAAAGATATTATTCCAGCAAACGCTGTGGGGAGAAAAGTAGAATTTCACCTTCATCAGCCTGATATTTGTTCTTGTCATCGCCGGCATATGCTAGTAAATTGTATTTCGGATTCCATTCAACGCTGTTCATGGCAGCCCGGCACGGAATTTGATGCACCGTCTGTCCAGTTTGAACATTCGACTGTTTTTGACAAGAAAAAAATATTTTCAATAGTCCCATCTTGGGGTTGTGATTTTTTTTTTCTTATTGTCCATACTAGTTGTACGAACTACGGAGCTTTTTTTGTGCCATTACAATATTTGTCTATGTTGCAGACCAGATCACTCAATATTGTAAACAATGAAAAACAGATGGCTTTACATGAACACATGCCAGTCAGTATAAGCCACATGATACTCACTATATCAATGAAGAGGTCCTCGCTAGCCGAAGCAATATATTCACCGGTATGGTTGAAGCTTATCGTCCTGACAGGCCATCTGAAGAAAGGTACAGATTGGTAAGTCTCTTACAAGGACCCACATGATTGGAGTAAGTCTGTTTACAGAGGGAAGGAAAGAGGGGGAATGAAAATGAAAACTTACTCGAGTTTCGTAAACGTCCTCACGCAAAGCATCTCCGAGATATCCCACAAGCTAACTAAAGAATCTGCACTTCCTACCGCAAAATTTCTGTCAAAGTAGACAAGATATATTTCAGATCAGCAAGAAAGTGTAAAGGTGACACTTCCGAGATCAACTTGTAGTTGAAACGTCCAAAAAGAAGAAATTTGCTTTGCTGGATCGATGATTGAATAAATGATTTGTCCCACTAATTGGGACAAAAGAAATTAGATAGCCATGTGGCATACCTTCCAATTGGGTCTATCGCGATGCAGTAGCAACCAGCTGTATGTGCCATAAGAGTATCAAGAGGTCGAAGTGATGGGTATGCTAAAACTTCAACGGTACCTAAACAGAAATATAAAATTAAATCATTATTCCAGCACACGGGGCAAAAAATCACTTTTCTCGGAACAAAAGTTCCTCACCATTTCCAGTTGTCAAAAAGAACATATCTCCTGTCATGTTCCAAGCAATCTCATTTACCTAGAAAAGAAGGAAACTGCTCAAGAAGAATTTGATGTAGGGGCAAACTGAAGAGACAAGAAGATCAAGCTTCAGTTCTAGAATAAGCCTCAGACAGAAACTATTATATAGAAAGAGGAGTTAGCGTCTCCTTCTACTTGGGTATGAAATTACCTCATAATTAAACTTGCGCTTATGAATCGGCTTAAATTTCCGAACATCTAAAATTGTCAGTTCATCATCCTACATTCAAGGCAAAAAAAACAGAACAAAAACATTAATGGATGCTAGCCTTCCTACCATGCTCAGGGTAGAAACACGGATGACACTAGTTCAAGATCTGAAAATGGACTGATGGTGCTCCGCATAATGGATAACTAGCAACAGAATGAGTCCACATTGAATAGTTATAGATGAATGACTCGCAAGTTTGGAAGGTTTGACAGATGCATCATCAGGTTTTAGATAGAACATACCCTATTGCCAACTGCTATGTACGTGCCATCGGGCTTGTAGGTGATGTTAATATTCTCCCCACTAAGTTCTGCCTGCTGTGAGCATTTTCCGCCTGCATAATGAACGCAAACCTAAGTCATCTTGTTAATGCCTACCTAAGTACCACAATATAAAACTGTTACACCTTTGTTATGATCAAAAACATTAACAACCATCCAAACTTTCAGTTTGTTTCAGTCTATGCATAATAGTTGGAATGACTTACTACGTGCATCCCACAGACGAACAGTCTTGTCTCCGGATGCAGTTGCAATTAGATCAGCATGTTTGGGATCCCAACATAGCTGATCCACACTGTCAGTATGTCCCTTCAATTCAATGTCTTTGACCTTACCCTGTAAAATCATAAAATGTCACAAACAACACGACAAAGATGCCCTTGCATTTTCTTTCTCTTTTTTTTTTTTGTTCAGATAAGAATGACATAACAAGAAGAAGATTACCGTTTACTAAGCCCAGTTAACTATCGCATCAATTTCTTTTTTGTTTTTTTTTTTTAATGAAACAAATAACTTGCATCAAGATAACACTTCACTAAACTTTGTTCTTTCAAAAAATAATGAATTTCTCTAGACAAGTATTCAAAATCTCATCAAAACTTATAGCAGGCAGAAGCTCCCCAAACAAAAGCAAGCTAAGAGAAAAAAATGGGAAAGATATTACTGGTACAAAATCTTCAACTGGATTTAAAAATACACAGGCCTCAGTTAATTTGGCAACAAAAAAACTATGTGAACAAAGGGAAAAACTGGTTCGCTTACTTCCAACAACTTTGAATAAATTGTGAACGTCACCCACTCTCAAAAGCCTACAAGTAATAGTTCTAAAAAAATTTATAACCAGAGGATTTCCCAAAGTGAAACCCATAGGACATCTGAAAACTCGATCTTACAACAGGAAGTCCTGATTCAGCTCAGTGTAGAATCAATGGAGAGAGAAAGCTTCAACTTACTCCATCTAGGTATTGATCTTTATGGTGTTAAACCAACACTCACCGGCAATCAAAAATTAAGTATGAAAGTGAATGATTAAATAGAGATAAGCTTGAAAAAAAAAATTTTTTTGAGAGATAAGCAAGTGTGCCAGCTGGTCAAAAACCAAAAAGGAAAACAGTATTCCTAAAACAGAAGAAAGCCTCATGAACACTCAAAACCCTACAAATGCTTGTTCCGAAAATCTATATATATAAAAAAAAAAAAAAAAAAAAAAAAAAAAAAAAAAGAATTTCAAAGAGTGGAAACTCACTGGACTTCCAAAAAGCTCCATCTTTGCAAGGGCAAGTCCTAATTCCGCTACGAGTAGAACCAATTGACAGTGAATGCCTCAAAATGTTATCCATGTAAGAAATCTTTTTAATGGGTTTCTTTTTCGTTTTGGGGAGCTAAATTAGGATCAAAGTAACACTTCACCTATTTCCCAATAGGTTCAAAGTCTCCAGAATATCAATTCTACTCTCAAAAGCCTAAAACCATGAAAATCCACAACCAAAGAATGTCACTCAAAAACAAATCCAAAAGCTCCATCTTTACAATGGAAATTCCCAATTATGCTATGTTTACAATGGCAATTCCAAAGAATTTTAAAAAGACTTTCAAAAGCTCCATCTTTACAGTGGGAATTCCCAATTCCGCTTTTTTTTTTTTTTCCCTTCTAGTAAACCAGGATTCATAAGCAAATGAAACTAAAAAAGAACTGTGCATGATTAAACTCCAACAAGATTTTCCTTCAAAAATTAAAATTAAAAAAATTAAGAAAACTCCAACACGATTTTCCAGCTCGCCGAACACAAAAAGGAAAATATAACCGGAGGGCTCGGATGTTGAGGAAGGGGCTTTGCTTACATGACCGTGGGGTTCAATATGCCAAACCCTAGCAGTTTGATCGACGGAACCCGAGGCGAGCTTAGTGCCATTGCAGTTCCAAGCCACCGAATGAACCTTTCGATTCGAATCAACGAGAAAACGAAACAGAAATCGGATTGTTATTCTAAGTTAAAACAGAGAAATGAGAAACCTTTAAGAATCAGAGAGAGAGAGAGAGAGAGAGAGAGAGAGAAACCTTCTTCTTGTGACCTTGATACTCTCTGCTATGGAGATTCTTGAAGGGAATCGTTTCCTCCATTTCTCTGCAACACTCTCTCTCTCTCTCTCTACACTCTCTCTCTCTCCATAGAATGTGATTAGCAGACACTCTCCGACCTCGCCATTAGCGGGAAAGGGCAACGATGACCTTTCATTCCTTCTTTTTTTATTTTTATTTTTATTTTTTGTATTCTTTTTGTATTTTTTTTTTCAATTTATTGGTAAATTTTTTGATAAATAATTTATTGGAAAATTAATTCGATGTTCAACTGTAATAAATTGGACATTAATATATAAGTTCATTAACAATAATATTGTATTTCACTAATAGCCTAAGAGACCATCGTTAAATCTAATTAAAAAGAAGAAAGAAGATCATTTACCTTAAAATCAATAGTTCGTTTAATTTTTTAAACAAATGACCAAAGAACAATCATCCATCTTATTTAATTCTATTATAAGATTTACATTTGAAACTCACATAGTTAACAGAAAGAAAAAACGAATCATTAGATGAAAAGAATTATACAAATAATATTGTATTTCACTAATAGCCTAATAGACCATCGTTAAATCTAATTAAAAAGAAGAAAGAAGATCATTTACCTTAAAATCAAAAGTTCGTTTAATTTTTTAAACAAATGACCAAAGAACAATCATCTATCTTATTTAATTCTGTTATAAGATTTATATTTGAAACTCACAGAGTTATCAGAAAGAAAAAACGAATCATTAGATGAAAAGAATTATATAAATAATGATTCTTGTGACCAACTTATTATTATTATTATTATTATTATTATTATTATTGTGACCATTTTAACCTACCTCTCTAGAACTGTAAAAAATAAAAATAAAAATAAAAAAAAAGTCGTTTTACAAAATGACCATTATCTAATTAAATCAGAATACACGTAAGATACATGAAGCCAAACCACTTTAATTCTTGTGTCTTTCTCGATACTTTAATTTTTATTTTAGGTGTTTGTGATTATCTGATCTTGGTAACACGTTTTTTCACAACTAGTATGAGCACCTTATTTTTTAGCAATCCTTAAGCTTTTTAAATATAAATATATATATATATATATATATATATCATTTTGATATCTTGAAGCTGATTTCTTTAATCATATTGTCCTCTACACTCTTTCCCCCCTTTTAATTGATATTTAGTAATGAAATGATACCTTTTTTTCTATTTTTCTTAATTTTTGTTCTTTTCTTTTTGGTTATTTCTAACTAGTTAAATAAAAGAAAAATAAAAATAGTATAAAGAAATTTTATGTCTAAAACAAATTGACTTCAAGATATCAAAATGACATTTTTAAATTTATGAGGGTATGATTCTAATATTTAGAAAATATAGAACTTTGTAATAATCGAAAAAAAAAAGTTTAAAAATGAAAATAAATTTTTTTTCTTTTTTTCAAATGTTGTGTGTTAACTTTAATGGTAAGAAAACAACCTGAAAGAGACCTGATGGTAGACTAAACACATAACCCAAATTAAAAATAAATATCTAGAATGACGTTTTTATTACTAAAATTAGATAAATAACCATCTGTGGGAGCATACTTGCACTCTTTCAGCGTTAAAAAAATTTCTGGTCAAGAATTGTATATATAAAGCCCCCCACTTTTTTTTTTTTTTTTTGGGTGATTGGTCAACTTTATTGGAACAACCCAGAAATCAACATTAATGATAAGGGACAATTTAAAGTTGTCAGGAAAAATCAAACTTAAATACGGTAGGAACGTGGACCACGCATAAAATTCCAAATTTAAATTAAGGATTTTTTATGCATTCCGGAAAAAATACTCCATTGTCATTATGATTCGATATATATATATATATATATATTCAAATGTTACATAAATATATATATGTATATATATTTGAATACGGTATGAGATGTCTTCTTTAAAAAAAAAATACAATGTGAGATTTCTGAATTTCATTTATTAAAAAAATGAAAAAATTTATAAACTTCGAATATAAATACTTCAATCCAAATCTTTTATATGTTATGGTTGAGCTAAGTCTAACATGATTATGCTTTTTTTTTTTTTAGTTTATATTTAAGAAGTATTTTTTACATTTGTATTCGTTTTATGATTTTAATAGTATCTTACGAATGTAATATTAATTTTATATATTATTTTATTGCAATCAATAAGGCCATGGTCATAAATATTTCAGCGTTTTAAACCTATCACAGGTTAAATTTTTCTCTTTTATTACGTAATATTTATATTTCTTCATCATATAGATGATGATAATGCTCAAATTTGTAGGGTTTTTTAACTTTCACTTTTATGGAGTCGTTGTTCAAAGTCCACCTTGGGTGACTATGGCTATTGCAAATGCTAACTTCTCTAGACCCATTAAACAACTCCCCCTAATATTTAACAATCATATATATATATATATATATATATTATGTACCTTTTTTTTTTTTTTGGTAAGTATATAATATATATAGACCTATTAACATAAAATTATTACCTAAAAATCATAATCAAGCTTATGTAGATATACATGACTAAAATGAGTGTAAGAGAAATTTTTTGCGTGTATTGTAGAAGTAAAACGTAGTTGTCTATAGAAACCCCTTTAAAAGCAACGTCTCAACTACCCCCCATTGTGTTGTGGTGCTCAATACTATTCATTTCAATTTGGTTGTGTTTTTATCACCATTATAAATACATATATATATATATATATACACACACACATACACACATTTATGATGTGGTGGATTTGGACTATGACTTGTTGAACGAAATAGGATTTGATTGCTTGGTGATTTTGGTCTTGTTGTTGCCTTTGGGGGATGTTGTAGGTGAGAGAAATGAAGTGCAACCAAACTATATTTGTTGGGTGTAGCATAAGAGTGTTTGTGTGATGGGATTTCAAGTTTCCATTCTTTGGTCCTCCAAGGCAATGATCATGTCGTTTTCTTCATTATGACTTCCCACTATTTCTTAAAATAGGAAATGGAAAGGAAAAGGATGGAAGAGGTAGGGAGATGCCTTTTCTTTTAGGTCTTGGTTTGGTAGATGGGAGAGAGAGAGAGAGAGAGAGAGGGAGAGAGAGAGAACCAATTAAACAAAATTGTTAATATGTTTTGATTAGTATAGTTAGTCTTAAAATTTTTATGAAAGAAAATCAAACCAAATTATATGTAAATCCGAAAACTTTTTCACATCCTCCGTATCAATCTCGGCTTATACATTTCTATCTTACCAAACTCCTCCTCTTTTTTTATTTATTTTATGTAAACGAAACAAATGTAAAGTTTTTGTTTAAGAGGCAAAAGAGATATTTCTGCTCCGTTTAGTGAAATATCTTAAACTCAAATTTTTTATCTCAGTTTTAGTCTTTTTTGGAAGAATCAACAAAAGTTATAACTAGTTTTTAAAAAATCAACCAATTCAAATTTAAAAATTTCAACTCAAACTGTTTTACCAAATCAACTCTTCAAATCCTAACAATGAAAGTGGAGTATCATGATTATATTGCTAAATTTAAAATATCAATACTGTATTATTCAAATATGGAGGTATCTATTGTCATTTCGATAAAATGCAGATGTCAACATATGACTTTTCTAAAAATATTATATATTATTTCATTACTTAATTCGATTTCCTTTTATAATTAAATAGACAAATAGAATCAAAATTGAGGTTATTTCAACGATTTTCAATTCTTTTACCATCTAGTTTCTCTTATGAAATAACCATACATTTTAAAACTATTGTGTTTAAAATGGGAAACTTTATTGATGCGTACACTTTTATTTTATCTCCAGAGCACGTTAATCCTATAGAAACATATCAAAATTTTGTAGTTAAAATACCTTTTTTTTAGCATTATATATATATGTATATATTTAAAAACAACGCAATTTAACATCAAAATAATTCCATGCATCAGTTTTTTTAAAAAAAATTTTAAAATAGCATATTAGCAAAGAATGAAACTGTTAAACATACAAATTTGACAGTGAAATAAAAATGAAATTTAACGTCCATAATGTAACTCAAACGACAAAAAAGTTACGATCGAAACGACAAGTTTTAAACCAACGACATCAATTATGTAATGCACTAGTTTTCTACTTCAGGAAAAAAAAAAACAACAAAAAACAAAAAAAACAAAAAAGGTTACAGTGAATACGTACAGTAGAAAGTCAAGTGAGATTTTTTATTTTTATTGTTATTTTTTATTAATTTATATTAGGTTGGTAGGTATAAATATGAAAATCCACCGACGCTTGGGTGGGATTGAGAGAAAGAGCGTCTGGTCGGGATCATCCCATCCCACAATCCACACACAGCTCCCAACAAGATAGAGAGAGAAACCGCCATAGCCACACCTTCTAGAGAGATATAGAGAGAGAGAGAGTGAGTGAAGTCTTCGGGAGTTAAGTAGACGACGACGACGTCGACGAGGACGAGGACGAGGACGAGGACGAGGACAAGGACGAGAAAGACGAACAAGAGAGGATGACGTCATCGACGGGGAGGTACATGGCATACTCGCCGTCTCCATCGGCACCTCACTCCCCTTCCCCTCACCTCACCGTCTCCGGCCTCCGCTCAGCCGCCGCCGCCTCTTCCGCTGCTCTCGTCGTCGAGCAAGAGAAGTAATCATACTTTCTCTCTCTTCTTCCCCTCTCTACTGTTTTCTATGAGATCACGACGTTTCTTTTATCGATGCAATACCTGATTTGTCTTTTTGTTTGCTTTGATCTCTGCGATGATTGCGATTGTGATTTCTGAAGCTTCTGATCGTTTTTTTTTTTTGGTCTGTTTGGCGGCTGAGAACAGTTTCACTTTCGATTATTGATGTGGCCATTTTCTTTGGCTTTTAGTATTTGATTGTGGATTTTGCCTCTTCAATGACCGTGATTTCTTAAGCTTTTGATCGTTTTTGGCTGTTTGGCGGCTGAGAATATCAGTTTCATTTTTCTTCGCGATTTGCTGTCTCGCAGATCCTTTTCAGTATCAAGATCTGATTTTTGCTTCATTTTTCTGCTATCTTTTATTCTAATATGATGATCGGGTTATTGTTTTGAGCTCTCAGCTGCTTCACTGAAACTCTCAGCGCGATCCAGTTGTGGTTGCTTACATCCGATATCAAACAATTCATTTGGTGTGATCAGTGACAACTAATCTTCAAGTGAATCTTGATGTGTTTTTACAACTTAAAGTTCAAATCTTTGGATATCTTTGATCTGCTTTTGTTATAATTATTGCCTATTTATTAGAATATTATGAGCCTGTCTCTGGTCCCCGTTGTTACCGATCATGATTTGATGTTGTTGCTTCGTCTTTGATGAAATGACATCTAATTTTGGGATGATCAATAAGAAGGTGAATTGGGTTTTTATAACTTATAAGATTATACTCTAGCAATAATCTAAAACACGATTGTCAAATTTAAGCGAACAACAAAAACTTCAAGCGCTGAGGGCAAGCTTGATCTTGACCATTGTTTAACACGTTTTGTTTCTGTGGTAGCAGATATTTATCGGAGTTACTTGCAGAGCGTCACAAGCTCAGTCCATTCATGCCTGTGCTTCCACATTGCTACAAGTTATTAAGCCAGGGTGAGTGAAAAGATACCAAAATTTAGTTTTATGTTTGGCGTTATTTCCTCTTTGCTTATAAAAGCAGAGATCTGACTGATTAACAACAAGCAATAGATGGTCAACAAAAGTGAACACACCATGATTGAATTTAGATGAAACGGGCAAAAGCGGGGGGAAAAAAGGAGCATTATTGTTAGTGAGGTCCAATTCCCTTTGCTAACTGAAGCAAGACTTTGATTATATTCTTTTTTAACTCTTTTTTTTTTTTTTTTTTTTTTATCTGACTAGAAATTTCTAAGAGGTTGTAACATGCCAAGTCTAGATATTTTAGTGATCTTAATGGTGAAAATTAAAAATTGCTTTAATAACCCTCTCTGATCAAAATCCGCCACTGACTTTTCTCCCTCAAACAAGAAAGTATAGGACTTAAACCTAATGAAGTCAAGTAGGTATTCCTGGTTTGTTTTCTCAATGAATTTCGTGATTGCATTTCTGTGGGCCAGAAATGATCAGACAGTGAGTACAGCATCATTATTTGCTGCATGTGAATTCCAGTCTGTCCTAATAATAGATTCATAGGTTACGTCTCTTAGACGGAAGTTTCGGACATCCTCCTGTGTCAGTGCAATTTTTGCAATTGAGTCTAAATGGTTAGAAAGTTAATTCTTTGTTTATGTTTTATCTGGGCCATTTAGCTGTGTAAGACTTATTCAAGGACCGAGGTTAGTTTTTCTGTTTTCTTTATGTTTGAGCTTTAGCTAGATGAGACACTTTCGGAGGTTTCTTTGATGCTGGTGCAATAATTTTATTGTGATCACTTATTCCTTCTCTGTTTGAATATGTTCTATGGGCAGGAGTGTCTTGGTTATAGTACTTTGCAGATTATGAATACTAAATTCCTAACTTGTGGCTCATAAATTAAACCTGAGATAAGATATGTATCATTAATCGTTGGCATTTGAAGTTGATGTTTCTCCCTTTGCATTTGAAGACGTTTGTTAACTCCCTTGCTGGTTGCTTGAATTAGTATTGGCATCAATAACCATATACGGCATGTTAGGTAGCTGGTTGATTACATACTCCAGTTTTTTGGTCATGGATCACTAGTTTTTGAGTTTTGTATATTTTGTTGAGGAATCATTTACACATGGAATGATGGTCATTTTTCTGTAGAGATGATAAACTTCCTTTGGTGAATAACCATTTCTCAATGTAGTTATAGTGTCTGATTGTGTTTTCAAAATCACTTAAAGAAGAAATCTGACCATTTGCTTTCACTAAAGTTTTCTGAGTTTAGAAAGAGTCGCCAATTGGGATTTATAATCTCATTTGGAGTAGGAGTTTGCAGGTAGCAGATGCTGCGGCTCAGCTGTTGAGGTTTATACTGTAGTTTTGTTGATCTTTGTTACATAGACCTTTTGGACATCTCATAAGAGATGATAAAAGTTACGTTCTTAGATGGGCCTTGTAGGATTAGGTTGTCTTGCCAATTGCATATGAAGAGGGACTTTGATACCATAAGCCTTAGGCTATTGAGGCGAAGGCTTTGTTTACTTGAAATTTGATCTGATCTTATTTTGAACTTCAAAATTTGGCAAATCTAGATGACATGTTCCTATTTTGAAGAGAGCTTGACCTCAAATTTTTTTCTTGGCGTTGATCATAATTTTGAGTCCTTTTTTTTTCCCCCCTCTCTCTCTTAATTTTCAAGGGTGATTTTTCACCTGTACGAATTTGGGTCCCAAAATCTAAGGTTACTTTTCCTTTTTTTTTTTTTTTTAATAATTAATTTTGTAGCTTTTTACATATGTGGTAGCATTTACATAACTGTCTTTACGTATGATTTGCTGGATTATAGTCTAATTTTGTTTGAGAAAATTTTACTAATATACGAGAAGCTGTAATTTTAACTGACTAGGAGAAAAATCCCTGTTGTCTATCCATTTTGTGGTGACTGCTAACTTTTTAACCAATGCTGACTGGTACATCTTATTCTTGGAAATTGACATTTTTGGAGCAGAAATATTGCGTGTAACCACACTGTTGGGGAATGCATCAGTTTTAGGTCAAAGTGGGCTTGAACACGCTAGCCCCCTGGCTTCTGGAGGAATATTTTCAAATGGAAGTGCCGATGTGAACGGATGGGCATCCCGGTTCCAATCAGAAGTACGGATACTAACCATTAACATAACCTTATTTTCCATCTAATTTTACTGTATTTTAGAAGTATTCCTGACACGATCTTTTACATTTCATTCTAACTATTAACATGTGTTTGAGTGCTTGCAATTGACTGACAGGTAGTCTGATCTGAAGCTAACATCGACAAGCATTGAATTATAAATCTAAGATGGTTCTCTGTACTTTATATTGTTGTACAGATGAAGTTGATTAATTACATGCTGTTTTGATGTCTTACTTCTGACATATGACTGCAATTCCTGCTACAGCGGAAGCCTGACTCGGAATACTGAAAAGGGATTGACCAACCAAATATAAGAATCTTGAGATAATTCGTGTTGCCTTATTGTTGGGAATACTACTACTGACCCCTTTTCAGATAGTTGGTGTTAGCAGAAATTTGCAGAAATTAGTTTAATGTGCTGTTTAATCAGTTATTGGATGTCTTTGTTGTTTAAAAATAAATAAATAAATAAATAAAATCAGAGAAGGAATGTCGAGCCGGCTTGCAATGACAAAACCAGTTTGAGCACTTATTCTAGATATAGAAGCTCAAAGAAATAGTTTTTTAAGATTGCATTTGAATTGCAGAAAAATATAATTTGTTTCGGTTGTGGCCGCTAAGATGCATTTAGTTCACTCATTATTATTTTCTCCTCTTGTTTTCCTTTGCATATTCTAAGAAGTGTTCCAAGAAATTCTTGCGGAACTATTTTGCGCTAGCACATTTGATGAAATTGGGTTTTATCGATGTTCAGATGTCAAGTTTATTACAGCCCTCCTCAACACAAAACTGGCTGAGTCCTCAAGGTAGCTCATCAGGTCTAATTGCTAAGCGAACAATCAGAGTGGACATCCCGGTTGATAAATACCCCAATGTACCAGTTGGATTCTGTCCCTTTTCTTTTCCACTTTTCTCAAAGATGCTTATCTTGATTTCAGATTCGGACTGACAATGTTTTGTTCTTGCAGTATAACTTTGTTGGGCGTCTTCTAGGTCCAAGAGGAAACTCTCTTAAGCGAGTGGAAGCAACCACCGACTGCCGTGTTTTGATCAGAGGCCGTGGTAGCATAAAGGATCCAGCTAGGGTAATAATAAAGCTTCCTTTCTTTGATGATTTCTGATATCATTTGTTTTAATAATTCTTCCTGACGTTTCTTTTGCTATATACAAATTGAACTTTAGTTACCTCGCGTTCATCTCCTACAGGAAGAGATGATGAGAGGAAAGCCAGGGTATGAGCATTTGAATGAACCTCTCCATATTCTAGTTGAGGCGGAACTGCCAGTTGAAATAGTCGATGCTCGTTTAATGCAAGCGCGTGAGATACTTGAAGATTTACTCAAGCCAATGGTGAGCTCTCCATTTTCGTCTTATAACTTTCATTACCCCATGGAGTTCTACCATGTCGTGTCTATAAAGATGTTTTCTTCATTTTATGACCAGGACGAATCCCAGGATTTCTACAAGAAACAGCAGCTGCGGGAGTTGGCAATGCTCAACGGAACCCTTCGTGAGGAGGGCTCTCCTATGTCTGGCTCTGTTTCTCCCTTCCACAACAGTCTGGGCATGAAGAGGGCCAAGACCAGGGGGTAATGGATCTCATTCTTGGAGGGCTCTTGGAGCTTGTGTGTGAAATTTCTGCGAGTAAGAAAACAGCGGTTCCCATGCCACAGGTATTGCTGTGTCAGACAACGCCTCCAACTGCCGTCGGGGCACTGGCACTACCATTGGGTGGGTGCCGGTTCTAACTTGTTTCTCTATGAAGTGTGTTTATTCATAGTCAGGGGAAGTTTAGTTATCGTACGAAATTAGTAGAAGAAACGTTTGAGTTTGGAGGATTTGCTTTTTTGCTTTTTTGGTTTTGTCGAATAGGCGTTTTGGTCAGAGCAGTTTCTCTCGAGACTCTGAAATATTAGGCTTATTATTTATAAGCTCTGTGGTGACAGTTTTGTTACAATGGATGGGGGTTTTAGTGAAGTTATGGCATGCTTGTATACGAGTACTGAGGCAGACAATGATCTACCACCCTGTTTGCGTGTTGTCTCGGATCGCGTGTTTTGCTCTATTCATTAAGTGTAGATTATAGAACATTGGTTTATTGTCATTCTTTGTTATGTTATAGCTAAATTTTGTTATAAGATCTGTCATTACGTCGTTCTCTCTCTCTCTCTCTCTTTCTTGCATCGTCTGTACTCCAAAACTTTTCTTATCGATAATCGGTTAATGAGCATGAGATATCAAGATTTGGCAGGATACATCATGTTTCTTATGATCTCGGCTCATGATTCAATTGCCCTGTATTTAGGACTGACTCTCAAAGTACACGTTGTACATAGTTGCGACATTGAAAAGAAGCTGGATTTTGTTAATAGAAGCCGGTTCGTAATATTTAATCTTAGGTGCAATTTCTTCTGAAATATTATATTATCGTTGAACATATGTCTATTGATATCGTTAGACTTGCATATCTGATATTGCCCAAAACCCTACCTCAATTTGGACTACTCTTTTCGGGTTCATTGATACCTAATAACTGTATTTTTCCTCAAAGTTAATACCAAAAAAAAAAAACTGTATTTTTCATCTAAAGTTAATACCAAAAAAAAAAAAAAGTGTCCGACTTTGCATTATTTTTTCATGTCGTTCAATAAATAGACATCAAAACCCCTACACGAAATTCCACAACATAGAATGAAGAGACTTGAGTATTAATTCCTAACCATAGAACTGAGAGAGATTCTTGATATTTACAAGGAATTATAGGAGGGACACAATTAGGCAACTTTACATATACATTTATCAAGCGGTCCTTTATTGAAAAAGTAAGCAAAAAAAAAAAAAAAAAAAAGAAAAAGAAAAAGAAAAGTTTTTGTAAGGTACAAGATTGTCCTAGTAAGACTTAGTTACAAAGCAATAACAACCCAATAGGACAAGAGGGAGAAAAGAAGAAATATGTGATTAATCAAGTTGTTTTTCTTCTTCTTCATCTTCATCCTCAATCTCATCGATTCCGACCCAACGAGTGAACGCGAAAAGAAACTCCTTGACGTTGACCATTCCGTTTTTGTCCCAGTCCATCTCTTCTGCATTACACGAAACGAAGGGATTAGTTTGTCAAACAATAAAAGAGTAAATGGAACCGTCACGTGATAAAAAAAACTAGAAAGTAAAATATTTGGTCCCACTCTGTTTACGTAGCAGTTTTAATGTAGTATTACATAGGGTGATTAAAAGCGTTTTACAAGATAGAATAGAAAGAGAGCTGACCAAATCTTTTCATGGCTATCCTCCCAGAAGAACGTTCCCCTGATGTTGTTTCATTTATGGCCTCAACCATTTCACCCTTGCTCACATACCCATCCTTGTTCTTGTCCAAGAACACAAATGCATCCACTAATGTCTCAACGTCGTCTCCAGATTCGGCATCGCACTTTCAATTTCTAGAGCAAGTCAAGAAAACAACAAAACTTGAAAGAAAAATCTTCCCTGATGTTATACGACCTCTCCTAGTCAAAACGTTACAACACTCTACTTGCCATGCAGTTGATGGCCTTGGGAAGGCGGGGTATCTCTGCATGACATATGGATCCCTCAAAATGTAGGTTTTCCATATCCTACACTCGCTATGATTGGATAATGGGACTGATTTGAACCCGACTTATCAAGGAGAACGGACAACCTTACGCCTCACCAAATCCACTAGATACATCCTAAGCGTAGCAAATAAGCATAATAGACGTTAAGATCATGACAAATAAGTAAAAATGATTTGGATACAGTGTGAAGTGCGGTCTGATCATCCTTGAGAAGATAGACAAGACAGAGAAGAACAATGAACTCATTGAACTTTATTCCCATATCCTCGTTTATATCACAGGCAACAAAGAATTCAGTGATCTCCTCCTCTGTGAAAGAAATTCCGAGCTTATGGAAACACTTTTTCATCTCTTCTTGATCAATTGTGCCATTCGAATCCTCATCTGTTCGAAAAATAAAAAAAAATCTAACATGATTCTTATGTGATATGATGGTTAAAACTGTGTCATACCGATAGAGTATTTTTTTCGTATCATACTACGAAATCATACGAAGACTCACCGAATAGCTCGAAAATGGCCCTGCAATTTCTTAAGCTCTCATCAATCTTGGGGAACTTCAAGATAATACTGTTGAATGATTTCATGGAGGTTCCTTGCGTGGCTCTTCTCTGCATGGCTTTCACAATTTGGGACTCAAGCTTTGTTTCTGATATGCATAACTTCTGGGGTGATTCAGACTTACCCACTACACCCCCCATTTTCCTCTTAAACAACACCCAAATGGGATTTCTTTTTTCTTTTTTTCAACTTTAAATCTTGCTGTCAAATCATAAGATCAAAATAAACATCTTTTGAGAAGTATAAACAAATGATGCACATAATATATATACATATATATGAATGCATGTATAAACATGGATAATGTCCTTTGTCAGATGATGATGTGAGAAGATTTATGCAACTGCTTAAGAAACTAGATAGAAATCCTATTCAATATCACTACTTCTAACAATTCAAGGATCCAATTTTGGCCTAATAAAACATTGAAGTAAAAAAAAAGTTTTTTTTTTCCCCTTCAAAACCATAACTGATAAGACTTGTACAGTTGAGAAGGAACAAAAAAAAAAAGAGAAAAACAAAAAACAAAACAAAATTCGACATACCAGAACTAGATAAAGTTATTTCTGATGATCCAGGTTTGGTCCAATAAAGCATTGACAAAAAGGTTTTTTTTTTTTTTTTGGCCCTTTTATAGTCCTTATTAGATTCTATATGCAGAAACTATTGGATAAAAATTTCTTTGCTTCCTTCAAAACCAACAACTTTGTTTTCAGAAAAAAGAGAAAAGTGAGAAAGAGAGGAATAACCAAAAAATAAATAAAATAATAAAAGTATAAGCTCTAGTAGCAGAAAGATATATGAAAAAAAAAAATACAAACCAGAAATTTGGAAACTCTGCAGGGCTTTCTTTTCTTTCTCTTCAAACAAGATCAGCAGAACAAACTGTGGTATGGGCTTATCTTAATGATCTAGAAATAGATCAGAAAAGACAGGAAAAAAAAAAAGAGACAAAAAAAGTGGTGCAGATTGAGAAGAAAAGTGGTAAGAGATCAGAGGAGAAGAGAGAGAGAAGCTAAAGTTCAGGGAAGTGGAGGGGTGTATTTGTTCATCGAAAATTTGTCAAATATTGAGTAATGAGATTGAGTTGGCTTTTGCGTTTTATTTTTGGTGTTTTAAACCATTGTTTGTGCTCCACCCACCACGTATTCTCATCCCCCTCTCTCTTCCCTTTTCTTGACTTCCTTTCGTTTTTTTTTTTCTTTTTTTTTTTTTAATAAATATTTTAAGGGAAAATGAAAGTAAAATGAAAACAACTATATCAGAGAAACTGATGAACCCAATTCACAAGAATCACAACAACCAAGTAAGAAAATAATAAAAAATATATATTTTTTATTCCCATCAATATCTCTTATTTTAGCTCATTTTTATTCGACCCCTTATCTTTTAAAAACTCTTACTTAGCCCCTCTAAAGCTTGTTTGGAAATCCAGCTCAAACTTGATTTTTCAAGCTCAAGTTTTGTCTTTTTCCTCAAAAGTTTTGTCTTTTTCCTCAAAAATTTTTGTCTTTTTCCCAAAAAGTCAACAAAATTTACTATTTCAATTTCAAAAACTCAACTCAAACTCATTTACCAAACGGACCCTTAGAATTTCTAGTAAAAACAAATTACAAAAAAAAAGATTAAATGTGATTGTGTGGTTCTTTTCCATTTGTTTTAACCAAAATCCATTAAAAAATTCTAACCAAAAGGTTTAGTGTGAGTAATTTCCCTTTTTTCCCTGATTTTAATCAAAATTCTAATAAAATAGATTAAGTAGGAATATCAAAGTTCAAAGAATATGGACGAAGTGGAGATGATCTTAAAATTTGTATGCACAAAGTGAGATTGGTCCAAAAAAGAATTACTTAGGAAAAGTAACTTTAATCCCAACATTTTTTTTTAAATATTATCAAGTTATATGATGTATAAGTTATCATCATCTCATTGATACATGTGTAAAAAATTATCACATTAATTCAATTTAAAATATTATATCTATTTTATGAAAAGGTGATAATTTACTATCACATCAGTTATCATAAAAATAAAATAAAATTAGAATTACTACTTAAACAAATGGTGCTTGTATAATTGGAAATGCGAAATCTTTATTGTTATAATGAGTTTTTGAATCTTAGATTAAGTCAGACTTGTTATAAAAATATAAACATAAATGGATGGAATCTAATGAGTTTTTAATAGTTTACTATTTCATTAGATATTTTTTTACGAAAAAAAAAATCTCAAGAAAATTAAGTTTTGCTTTTAGCCCTTGAAAAATGAGGTTTTCACACTTTGGCCACAAACACTCGTAATGTAGCAATTTGACTCCCCAAGGATTACTTCCATCACCAAGATGATCTTTCCAGTTTCCATCACTTAAACGTCAATCTTTTAACAGATTTAAGCATTGTGATTTGGTGTTTCACTGGCTCTAATTCAGGATTTTAGAAAAGGATTGTTAGGGCTTAAGAAAAGGATTATCAGGTTTGACTTTCCCTCTTAATTTTACCAATTTGCCATTTTAAAACTAGTCCCGTGACATATGTGCTTTTAACTGATGTAAAAAAAAATGAAAAAAAAAAAAAAAAAAAAACCTTCGGCGATGGAAGGACTGTGTTAGTAACAAAAGTAAACCATGGGGAGCAAATTGCCACATTTTTAGTGGCAATGTTCAAAGTTGTACAGTCTCTATTCTTTGCGGACTAAAAATGAAAATTTGAAAGCAAAAAAGAAAAGACAAGAAATATTAGAAAAAACTGATAAACCAATTCTCAACAATCAAACTAATCATTTTATGATACTTGTCACTACTTTAAAAAAAATTAGTTCGATTTTAACTAATCTAACTAAAAATCTTTTTAAAAAATTTTTTTTGACACCATCTTTTCTCATCATTACCTACAATGTTAAAAAGCGAATTAAAAAGAAATAACTAAAGGAGAAAGAAATAACCAAATCAAAAATAAAATAAAATTAAATTAAAGGACTAAAAAAATGATAAGAAATGAAAATTTAATTGAATATATATAATAATATAATATCTCATAATTTTTTTTATTTGATTTGTAAATTTTTTTTTTTTTTTTTTTTTTTTTCCAAATGTGCATGATACGTGCGGAATACGAAGTGCCACCAGATAGATATAAAATTTGATGAAAAGAAAACAAAAATTGATCACGAAGGTGTCGTGGGTGGCGCACTTTCTGCAATCCAGATTTCGGACAACAAATAAAAGTGAGGAGAAAAGTCAACTTAAATGAGGTTTTTAATTATTTCAAAGCAAGAAAATTTTTTATATCTACATGGTACTCATCTATCATTTCAATGGCAGTGAAGTCGATTTCACGTCAAAGAAAGAGACTCAAGGTCCGGCGTCATCTCTAAATTGTGTTTTATTATTTAGATTTTAAAATTTTAATTTTAATTTTTTTTATTTTTAAAAAATTTAAATTTTATAATTTTTTTATTTTAAATTAAATTAGACGATTTTCATGTCAAAATATTCATATATACGAAATAAATAAGATAATATTCATTTTATATTTTTTTTCAGAATATATTTTAAACTTTTTTTTATTTTTTATATCACATAATTTTTTGAAAAATTTTCTCTTCAAACACACATTTTAAACTTAATATTCAAAATATCATCTCTAAATATCCCCAAACGAGCCTTCAGATAAATTATTAATCTAAGATTTAAAGGAGAGAGCTTAAAATAGAACATACAAGACAATCAAGCCTTGTGATGGGTTAATTTCACTTTTAGCACCTCTGAAAAAAATAATATTAAAAACAGCAGCACTTTTTGTTCTATTCAATTTCAGCACTTACCGTGGGGCCCAGTAGCATTTAATGTATATCAAAGTACAGGATTACCCTCATCTCCTACCCACGAAATAATCTCTCTCCCTCGCATGGCCGAAAAAAGTTTTTTTTTTTTCAAACCACCATGTACAGTGGTTTAGAGAGAGAAAACTGAAATCTAGAGAGAGAAAACTGAAAACTTATTTCCGCCTAGCCCCCCCCACCCATTTTGAAACCCGAAGCTTCATATAATATAGATAAACTTCCATGTAAAGAGAGAAACTTCCATTTACAGAGAGAAACTTCCATTTACAGAGATCCGAGGACATGTACAGAGAGAAACTTCCATCGAAAGTTTCTTTTTTTTTTAAATTATAACTTTTTGTCATTTTTAAGTAAAGGTCATAACCATTATGACCACCCGGTCATAACCGTTATGACCATAACCTGGCTTTTTTTTTCGAATTTTACATTTTTTACTATTTTTTATCAATGGTCATAACCATTATGACTGCCTTGTCATAACCGTAATGACCAGTTCTTTTAATTTTTATTTTTAAAGCATTAAAAATTTTCGTTTGTTTTATTTTAAAAGAACTTTTTTAACTATTATTTAGCTATGGTCATATCCATTATGACCACCCGGTCACAACCATTATGACCACGCTTTTGTTTTATATAATTAAAATTGTTTTTTGTCGAACTTTTTTCCCTATTATTTAGCGATGGTCATATCCATAATGACCACCCGGTCACAACCATTATGACCACCCCTTTTTTAAGTCGAACTATTTTCACTATTTTTTAGCGGTGGTCATATCCATTATGACCACCCGGTCACAACCATTATGACCTGTTTATTTTTTTTATAATTAAATTTAATTTTTTTTTATGTCGAACTATTTCACTATTTTTTAGCGGTGGTCATTTCTATTATGACCACCCGGTCACAACCATTATGACCAGTTTTTTTTTTTTTTAATTTTTTTTCCGAGATTTTTGTCGAACTATTTTTTAGCGGTGGTCATTTCCATTATGACCACCCGGTCACAACCATTATGACCATTTTTTTTTTTTAAATTTTTCGAAATTTTTGTCGAACTATTTTTTAGCGGTGGTCATTTCCATTATGACCACCCGGTCACAACCATTATGACCATTTTTTTTTTTGCCACGTCACCATACAATTTTTGGGTATGTATAAAGTCATATATGCCCTCAGCCAACCCTAAGCTGAAAATTTTCGTCCTAGCCCGCCATCCTCACTCCATTCCCTCCACATCCATAGCGACAAAAATGTATTTTTTACCGGACAAAAATGTGCAGGGTCTACGCATCTACCGGTCGTCGAGAGCAGATTAATGGCAAGATATTTTTCGACGGTTAAGGGCGTATCGAGGGAAAATTTGAAACTACAACTGTCCAATGCTAAGTTTGACAACGACGAAGATGCCGTAAAACTTAGCCTTTTGTACATTATTTTCTCGATCCCTTTGTCAAATGCTATAACGGTGAAAATAGATCCCAAATATTTCGGTTTGGCAGACAACTTGGATGCCTTCAACGATTTTCCTTGGGGTGTGCTATCATGGGAGGCAACCCGTGCTGCAATATGTGCTACAGTGGAGAATAGGATTTCTTCGAAGAGACGACAAAAAAAACAATTAGCACAGTTCATTACAGCATTCCTGGGTTCCCACATGCCATACTCGTATGGGCATATGAGACACTTCCAACGATGGCTTCCAAGTTTACAACCAACTACTCACAGGCGTTCCGCGTATGGCATCCTGGACCACTGCGGAGACAGTGAAATTTGATGACGTTCAGCGGGCGTTCATGGAGGTTGGCGAATCACAGGTAATTCACATTCCGATACCATAACAAGTGCTAGTCATAGCCATTATGACCGGGCGGTCATAACCATTGTGACCGTGTTGGTCATAAACGTACTGACTAAGACAGGTCAAAACCGTTATGACCGTCTGGTCAAAATCGTTATGACCAACACGGTCATACCATAATAAGATTCACTGACTCGTTATGGGTTATTATAATAAAATAATAATAATACATTCAGTATAAGGATAGTAATTTTACGCCATGTGTGCAGCCAATATCTTTTCAGTTGATGCCAACGAGGAGGAGTTGAAGAACGGGAATGTTGCTCGCCTTTTCTTGAATAGACCGACTGGCCTGCCACAATTACCAGCTCCCAAGTCGTCAGTCCCCCGGCGGACCCCGGATATCAATACCGCGTGGGTGGAGTTCCAGAATGAGATCCGAGGACATGTTAATAATTTGAATAAGAAGATAGAGGATATACAAAAGGAACAAACCCGCTCGAAAAAACTGTTGAGGAGGGTGCTGAAATTGTTGAAGGCGAAGAATGCTGCCGAGAAGTTCGGTCAGGCACAGCATGTCCCGAAGGTCGAGAGCAGCGATGTTCTTAATGTTAAGCGGAAGGCGTCGGAAGATTTTAAGACTCCTTCCCCTGAGCTCGATGTCTATGCGGATATAGGGCTGCAGGCAGCAATGGAGTTCCTTACTGCCGATAAGGGGATCGATTGGAATGCAGATGCCGAGGAGAAGATAACAAAGGTAGAATTATACATGAATATACCTGATTGGTGTGGTTCCCATACAATTTTGTTTGACATTTTAAGAAAATTCAATGTACAGGAACAGGCAGCCGAGACGAGTGTTGAGGATTCGCAGTCGTTGGCGCGAGGGAGGGGGCAATGACTGAAGTGTCACGGGTCGTGAAAGAGGGGCCAGAGAGGGAGGATCACAAGCAATCACATGATCTTGTCATGATTGACGAGCAATCCAGAGAGGATATGTTGACGGACGTGGTTGTGACGCATAGCTGAGAATTAAAAGTTTGCCAATAATGGAAGAGTCAATTAGATTAACTCGTTTCAAATTTGTTATTTGTAGATCCCCAAGAAGAAGAGGGCCAGACTATCAAGGCTTGGCCAACGGCCATCGGGTCGTAAGACTGACGATGGATCCCTTCGAATAAACCGGCCGACACGAATTATGCCCTCCCAGCAGGTTCGCAGATGAACCTCCTGAACAGAGGTTAGAAGAGTTCAGGGAGTGGTTAAAACAAGGATTGTTGAAGAAGATACCTCAAGGGTAATGTAGATTAACTTAACATTGTCTGTTTTTAGGATGTTAATTGGAATTGCACTGATGTGTTTGTCGAATATGTATGCTTGATGTTCAGTAAACGGCCTCCACGTTACAGTGCCAAGCATGAGAAACTTGACAAACCCCATGACTTCGGGTGCATGGAGGTAGGAAGAAAAACCTGGTACTATGAATTAGCTACCTCCCGATTTGGCTATGGGACGAAGTAAGTACATGACATTTTTTAAAATTCGGCAGTCTGCTATCAACCATTAATCGAAATTATTATATGTTTGCGAGCTCGAATATTGTACAGTATCTTTTAACCGACTGGTTATGTTAATGTAGCACGTTGATGTCGCCTTTTATTACTTGAGAAAGAAGATCAGGCAGTTCCCCGAATTGGAGCAACGGAGGGTGACAACGGTTGACACTTATTTTTGTACAAAGGTTCGATCGTTGTGGCGTCTACACCAGAGTGCACCCGAGAAGTTCGATTGGGGAACCTGTGAGCCTTTACTCAAGATAATGCTTGGCGTTAATGTCCAGAGTGGGGCATCATGGTTTGACGTGATGACTGTGCTAATACCGGTGCATTTGGCTGACCTTAAACATTGGGTATTAGCGAAGCTCGATCTGACAAGCTGGACCATTGACGTGTACGACTCTCTGCAGCATGAAGGCGGTCACAATGTCAAGGTCCGAGCAGGCATGGAATGTTTATCAATATTCATTCCATTGCTGGCTGAACGCTTAGATTTGTATCAATTCAAACCAAGAGAACCTGCTGGAACTAACCCATTACCAATCAACATAATGAAAGACATCCCTCAACAATCCAATGGGTGAGTGCAAGAAAAACACCATTTCTCCCTTGTATACTGCATTCAAAAGTTGAAGTGAAAATTAATTATCTTTGTCATTTGTTCAACAGGGGTGACTGTGGAGTGTTTACCATAAAATTTGCTGAATGCTTAATAGAAGGGAGGGACGTCAATTATTGGGTAATAGGTGGACGGATGAGGCTATTTCGGGAGTGGCTAGCATGTTACTTGTGGATGCATGCCAACCGGAAAATTGAAGGAAATTACAAAAGTGATGACGACGTCGACAAGGAATTCGCCTGATACATATACTATTTTTTCATTTAACACATTCCCATTAATTGTATTTTTCTAAAATTTTTTCTTAATTTTATATGTCATAGTGTAATAACATATACAATTTCAAGAGTAAGGGTTAAATTAATCCATGCAAACCGCGTTTTATTATTAATAGTTTGTCGTTGTATTGCCCCTGTTTCACATTCATGAAAACAGAACGAGTCCAAATGGATTTCATCAAACTGTTTCAAAAAAACACAAAAAAACTGGTCATAATGGTTGTGACCGGGTGGTCATAATGGAAATGACCACCGCTAAAAATAGTTCGACAAAAAATTTCGAAAAAAAAAATTTAAAAAAAAAAAACTGGTCATAATGGTTGTGACGGGTGGTCATAATGGATATGACATCGCTAAAAATATTGAAATAGTTCGACTTAAAAAAAATAAATTTAATTATAAAAAAAACTGGTCATAATGGTTGTGACCGGGTGGTCATAATGGAAATGACCACCGCTAAAAAATAGTTCGACAAAAAATTTCGGAAAAAATTAAAAAAAAAAAAAAACTGGTCATAATGGTTGTGACCGGTGGTCATAATGGATATGACATCGCTAAAAATATTGAAATAGTTCGACTTAAAAAAATAAATTTAATTATAAAAAAAAATGGTCATACTGGTTGTGACCGGGTGGTCATAATGGAAATGACCACCGCTAAAAATAGTTCGACAAAATTTCGAAAAAATTTTTTTAAAAAAAAAAAAAACTGGTCATATGGTTGTGACCGGGTGGTCATAATGGATATGACCACCGCTAAAAAATATTGAAATAGTTCGACTTAAAAAAAATTAAATTTAATTATTAAAAAAATGGTCATAATGGTTGTGACCGGGTGGTTCATAATGGAAATGACCACCGTAAAACATAGTTCGACAAAATTTCGAAAAAAAAAATTTTTTAATAAAAAAAAAAACTGGTCATAATGGTTGTGACCGGGTGGTCATAATGGATATGACCACCGCTAAAAAATATTGAAATAGTTCGACTTAAAAAAAAATTTAATTAATAAAAAAAATGGTCATAATGGTTGTGACCGGGTGGTCATAATGGAAATGACCACCGCTAAAAAAGTTCGACAAAAATTTCAAAAAAAAAAATTTAATAAAAAAAAACTGGTCATAATGGTTGTGACCGGGTGGTCATAATGGAATATGACCACCGCTAAAAATAGTTCGACAAAAATTTCGAAAAAAAAAATTAAAAAAAAAAACTGGTCATAATGGTTGTGACCGGGTGGTCATAATGGATATGACCACCGCTAAAAAATATTGAAATAGTTCGACAAAAAAAAATTAAATTTAATTATAAAAAAAAAACACTGGTCATAATGGTTGTGACCGGGTGGTCATAATGGATATGACACC